>OOIL02000526.1:345717-366097 GCA_900332095.2 Cuscuta campestris
GGGGGGTGAATAGTGAGGCACGAGAATGTTTATAAATTTTCGCGGAATAAAAATCGCAGGGATAAAGTAAAGAGCGGAATAAAAAGGAGTAAAGGGAGCACACCAAGATTTATACTGGTTCACCACAACGTGTGGCTAGTCCAGTCTCCCGAGAGACTCTCTCGAGCTACACTACTTCCGTTAAGCTTACGGGTGCTTAACAAACCGTTACAACCTGAGAACTCGAGTCCCACGAGCCTCAATACACTTGCTCGGAGATACCGCACTCCAAGACTTCAACCCGAAGGAAAATACCTTTCCTTCGTACAACCAAGGGAAACAAGCTTCCCTAAACGTGTTTACAACACTAAGAACACTCAAGAACAAGACTCTCTTTAAGAGTAGATGTTGAGTAAACTATATACGCTCAAGAACAACTCAAACTTCACAAATTGGCTCTAGAAAGCTATGGAAAATGATGTTGTTTGAATGCAATGATAATATGAATAATGTGAAGTGAATTTTGTATGTAAAGCAGACCCAAATACCCCTTTTTATAGTGCCAAAATAGGCTCCAACGGACCAATGCATTAAAGGGGTGATTGGCTTGATTTATGGGATTGAAAAGATTTGGGATCTGCAGAATATTGGCTTCCCATCGATGTTTAGGACTTACCCATCGCTGGTAAGCCAATTTTCCTTCAGTTTTGAAGTCAACGGTTACCTACCCATCGATGGGTAAATGCTTCCCATCGCTGGGTGGGAGGTTGACTTTCAAATAAGGAAAGAATCATCCTTAAATGACTCCCAACAGTCATGCCTTCCCATCGATGGTTAAGCCTTCCCATCGATGGGTAAAGCTTCCCATCGCTGGGTAAGGGCATTCTGCCTTATGGTAATGTTGCACCAAGGCTTTAACATCGATGGGTAGAACTTCCCATCGCTGTTTGGCATGGTTCTGGAAATTGGTTTGGCTAAGGGACTGCTTACCCATCGATGGGAAGATCTTCCCATCGCTGGGTGGGTGGTTAGTCAAGAACCCATGGTTTTTGCCTTAACCACGGCCTAGCCAACCGATGCAAAAACCGACCGAAAAATCCAAAGTTCTCCAAAACAAAAACCAAGTGTTTAAAACACTTATTTGATGTATTTGGCTAAGAAATTAAGTAAGACACTTTAAAAACCACGTCATTTGAGTGAAAACCACGGCTAGCCAAGTTCGTGCCGTTTTGAATGATTTTTGTCAAACGACCAAAAGCGAAAGATGCTTTTCAAAGTGTTTTTGTTGGAGAACCGTTTAATCATGCCAAAGAGTGAAAACCAATCATAAAAAGTTGAAAACCACTCGGTTGGTTCGGACGCCAAAAACCATAGCCGATAACCGAGAGCCGAACGCCGGTTTCTGAAACCCGAACGCTGGATGGCTTGGTTTTTGGTTTGGGCGAACACCAAGTGTTTTTAATGTTTTAAACATGTTTGAAAAACATTTTTATGATGTGTGAAATTCAATGAAAATAATTTTAGCCTAAAGAGCCAAGGTGTAAAGGTTGGGTCGGTCTTGATCACAATTATGACCGACTCAACAACACTAAGACTACGGTCTTCGTTCTTGGTCTTCTTTTGGGTCTTGTTCTCTTGCTTTATTCTTATGTTTTTTTCTCGCCTTGTATATTCAACAACTTGTCTCATTCACGGCGGTTTGGCATTATCAAAACCTGTCATAAAAACGAACACGGCTTTAGTACGAAAACACGATAAACCCGTGTTTCAACAGTTGTATCTTCCGAACTTGTATGTTTTCTAAATCATTTTAATATGAATGATCAAGTTTTTTATATCTATTACTTATAATGGAACAAATTACTAATGCTCTTTTTGAATTGTAGGCATCATTGAGTGTTGGTTGTAATGCACTTGTTCGAAAACAAAGTGTATTTCTTTAACTCAATCTTCGCGACCAGAGGACATGAGAAAATGAAGACTTTCGTAAATGAGTAAGTACTAATATGAGTTATATGAGCTTGATTGATCATATGGAATGGAGTCTTTATTTGTCGCGAACTATTTTCATAATGATTCATTTTTTCTAATTTTAAGGTCTTGGCAGATACTTCAGAAACAACAAATGTCTCAGCTTAAGGCTAGACCAGATTGGGTTGATATTTTCGGAACACCACAACAACAGGGGGGATAGAGTGTGGATATTATATGATGTGATTTATGTGGCTCATCGTCTCTTTGTGTGCTCAGTCTTCGATACCATTATCTGACATTAGTTAGTCCTAGTGTGTTTTTGTAGGTTTTTCATTCGCACCATACACAGAAGCCGAATTGGATGAGATTCGTGAGTTTTGTTCTGGTAATTTTCTTGACAAATTAGTATGAGTTTCATATGTTTGCATAATTTTTTTTGCTAGAATGAATATATATAGTTTACTTATTATATTGTGATGCTATAATATGTGTACTTTGTTAAAAGTTTTGTTATTTAGTGTTGGTGTATATGTTATGAGGTTATTTTGTTTTGTTTTGGCCTGTTATTTTTACTACATCTGTTTTGTTCTAGTCTATTCAATTTTACTATCTGTTCTAGTCTGTTCAATTCTACTATTACAAAAATTAAACATTTTCAATCAGTTATTTCCAAACAACCAATTCAAAAAGTCCTTCCCAGAATTAGTGCAAGTTCTAGGAAGGGCTTTCTCAAGTTCTAGGAAGGGCTTTCTCAATCAGCTGTTTGGAAACAACCGATTCAAAAGGTCATACCCAACATTGGTGCCAGTTCTAGGAAGGGCGTCTTGAATCGGTTGTTTAGAAACAACCATATCAAAAAGCCCTTCTTAGAACAGGAGCCAATTTTGGGTAGGACTTTTTGAATTAGTTGTACAATCGATGCCAAAAGTATATGCACTAATTGCATCGTTACCTTTTGCATCAGTTAATAATCAGTTTAAAAGGTTAAAAACAAGCAATTTAAAAAGTCCTTTCTGTTGTAGTGAGAGAAGACGAGGGATGAGTGAGATTAAGTCTGAATTGTAGTGCGGGAGAAGACGGAGAAGATGAGGGATGAGTGAGAGTGACTACAGGCGATAGTGGGAAGCGCTAGCGCAGAGTGTATATCGAGTGGTAGACAAATTGAGTAATCTGTAGTAAATGAGGGATAGGGGTGGACACGGTACCGGTTCGGTATCGTGACCGGCAACGGTACCGCCGGTACTCACCACTGTCACGCCGTCTCGTTCGTCTCACCGGTTCCGGGAACCGGTACCGGTACCGCCCACTTCGGTACCGGGTCCGGTACCCAATTTTCGGTACCGGCACCGACGGTACTGGTCCGGTTCCGGTACCGGTATAATTTTTTTTTTCTTTTTTGCTTCCTATCCGTTGCATTGCTGCGAAAAAACAGAGGGGGGGCCTGCCTCAACGGCTAAATAGCCGTTTGGGCATTGGGGGGGAGGGGGGATAAACTTATAAATACTTCCATTTTTTCAAAAAAAAAATCACTCAATCCATCTCTCATTCTCTCATTCTCTCAATCTATCAATCTCTCAAATCTCAATCTCTCAAATCTCAATCTTATATTCTTATTATTATCTTTTATATATTTTTTTTTAAAATATTTAATATATTAATATATAAAATTTTGAAATTAATTTAAATTTTTGAAATTTAATATTTTTATTTTATTTAATATCAAAAAATATATAAGTTATATTTTAAATATATTCTTTACTTTTTGAAATTTTCAAAATTTTAATATATAAAATTTCGAATTTTTTTGTAAATTTTCCAAATTTAATATATTTTTTTAATATCCAAAAAATATATATTAAAATGTCGAGAGAGTCCGGTAGAAGGTCCGTGGATATGGGCGACGTGAACCGAAGTTTGAGGAAAAGCAAAGCTAAAGCGACCTCCGACGGTTCGACCTCACGCGGACGCGGTTCTCGAGGAAGACACTCCGTCTCTTCCTTTCCTACTATTCCCGATCACTTAATCGGGGACGCTATGACGGATGAAGAATTCAACCAGATTTATTCTGGTAGAGAGGACGCAAATCTCCCCACTCTTGATAGTGTATTCGAAGATCTTGATGAAGCAGGACTGGATAATCTGGACGGGGACGAGGAGCCTACACCGCAGAGCAACGACGTCGATGTGGAGGCAGGTGAGATTATTTGTTTATCATTTTGACAAAGAAACAAAAGATGGCATAGTTTATGGAACTTGTAAACATTGTGGAACCGTCATAAAAATGGGAGTTTCCGGCAGTTATGGTGGTCCGGAAAAGCACCTAAGGTCGAGGCATCCTGTGGAGTACGCCAAATACGGGGAAAAAAAGAAGGGAGGACAAGAAGTGCAAACCCAAATTTCTCGGTTTGCTAACAGAGGTAAGGGCGGCCTTTTTGCTTATAGCGACGAGCAAAATAAGCAAAAAATGACCGAAATGATTTGTGAAGAAAATTTGCCATACATGTTTTCTGAAAAACTTGGATTTATTGATTATTGTCAACAGGCATTAAACCCTCAAGCACGAGGTTTTTCAAGAAAAACAATTAAACGAGAAATTAATCGTCAGTATAAAATTGGAAAAATAAATTTGGCAAATTTTTTTCTCAATTTTAATTCTCGTGTTGCTATTTAAACTGATATTTGGAGTGAAACTTATCATAATTTGTCTTATATGGGTGTTACTTGTCATTGGATAGATAGTGATTGGATTATGCATAAACATGTTCTTGCATTTCGTGATTTCAATGAACAGCATATTGCTGAAAATATTTTCCTATTGCTTCAGAGTATTCTGCAGGAATACAACTTATCTGAAAAAGTGTTTTCATTTGGTTTTGATAATGCTACTAATACTACTGCAGCTATTCCTAGACTTAGAGAAATTTGCCCACCGTCTACGTTGGGTAGATTTCTGCATCAACGGTCTGTCATGTTTTAAATTTATGTGTTCAACAGGGACTAGAAGCTATGGGCGGAGTTTTGACGAATATTAAAGAAGGAATTAAAAGAATTTGGGGGGCTCGTCTTGTTTCGAGGTCCTGGAAGATGTTCTGTAAGTCTAAGGGTAAAAAAGAAATAGTTTTTGCCAAAGATATCAACATTAGATGGAATAGTACTTACAAATTGATTGATCAGATTCTAAGATATAAAGAGGAACTTGCTGAATTTTTTAGGGATGAACTTCGTATAATCATTGATCCTTTTGAATTTGTTATTGTTGAAAAATTGAATGCCGTATTAGAAGTTTTTAATAACGCAACTCTTACTTTTTCTCATGTTTACCAACCAACTACAAATACATTTTTTAAAGAGTGCGTTACAATCGCAACATGTTTTCGTGAAAGTATGGTTGATCCGGATTTGTACCCTTATGTCTCTCCTATGAGAGATAAATGGTGTGCTTATTATTTGTACATTCCTGATATTTATAAAATAGGTATTATTTGTGATCCACGCTTTAAGATTGAAAATTTTAAAATTTTAATTGAGTATTACTACACTTGTTTTTTAGATGAAAATAGTTATTACTACAGTCATTTAATAGAATGGAAAAAAGAAAGAGATAATGCTGTAACTTTTTTTGAGAATTTGTTTAAGGAATATCAAGGGTTATACGGCACTGTACAAGAAGAAACAGCACCACCTCCGCCCCCGAAATGAAAAAAAGGTTTTTCCGGAATAGTCGGTGGTCTTCTTGCAAAAAGAAAGGGAAGCGTGCTCATTCTTCGACGAGTTCAAGTGGTACAACAGTAAGCTCGCACAACGAACTTGCTGTAACGCCCCGACCCGCGTAACCCGAAACAACGAGTTAGCGAATCGGGTTGTCACTAATTTGGTATTCACATGTATAATATTTTTAAAAACATTTAGAAATAAACAAACATCCATATTTATTGAAACCAATAAATCGTTTTATCGGAGTAAATAACTAAAACGTTGCGGAAGCCTTTAAAAAAAACAGCATTCAGCACTCTGGTGATTTAAATAAACAAATCCAACAGACTTATTTAATTTAAATGAAACAGCTTCGGTCATCCACCAGCGTCACGCGTCACTGTCCTCCAGGCTGCTCCTCATTCAGTCTTTGTTCACTACCTGTAAAAATATAGGGAGAGTGGAAGTATCTAACGCTAGAACTAACTCATAGACTAGCACCCATTAACATATAATCATACAACATCAGAAGAATCAGCAAATATCATTATCAAATACCTTGATCGACTATTCATTTATATTCAGTTCCTGTTGTTCATCCCCCGAGGCCACGCTTGATGAAACCCAAAGAGAATCCTCAATGGGCGGGTTGGAGCCCCTACAAAGGAATCCCTAGGTAGGCTAATGACTCTCGTACATACGTTTTTAACCCAAGACCTGTGAGTTATGCGAAGCTCGCCCCACCAGGCATAATCCTAAATCTTAATCCTTATGAGTTTAGTTTAACTCAGACTTTCCTAGATATACCAGGTGGCTTATTTCCATAATCCAATTTAATCACATAATTATCCTTACTCCATTCATTAATTTAAACAATGGATCAGATTAATTTGTAGTCCTTATTCATATCCTAGAGGCATAATATAGAAGAGAGCCTGATTGCAACGTCTTGAGGATCATGGGGTCAATCTACAATTTTAGAAACTTAAATCCAAATCCTATTGTCAAAGGAGTACCCGCTACCGGCCCGGCATGTCTTCCTCTTCTGCAAACCGGAACGAGGGACAGTCCTCAAACCAGCGGCGGCGAACTTCTTGTCCAGCAGCGGTGTCACCCGCGACCCGAGCGGCGATCAGTACCGGCGGCCTCCATGGTCGGAGACACAGCAGCGGGAATCCGACAGTAGCTTCGTCCCGTGTCGACAAGCCGGCGCGGCAGCAACCCTCGAAGATAGCAGCGGCCAGAGAACCAAATACAGAGCAAAACAGAACGAGGGAGCAAAGCAGGAGAAGAAAGAACGGAACAGATCGAAGAAGCAAGGCAGTAACATTTCAATCCAAAATCCAAGTTCAATCACTCAGTTAATTCAACAATTCAATTCACCAATCCAACACCAATTGCACAAAAATATATTAATAAACCCTAATCTATGAATTAACTCTAACGAGAGATAAATCACTCACCTCGATAGGCAAAGATTTACAAATTAGATGGTAAAGGATTTCCTCCGGCGAAGTTCCGACGTAGTTCCGGCGACCTCTCCTTGGCCTGATCGGCGAAGAGAAATAAGGAGGAAGATGATGACGATGTTCGGCCGCATGCTTTGTTTTTAAAGAGGTGGATTAGGCTTGTGTTTTCCGTTTAGAAATAGGAATAGGCGTAGGAATTAACTTTAGTAATAATGTTATTATTATTTAATATTATAAAATCTTTATATTTATTTGTTGAACTGTAATGTCTATTTTCTTCATCACGCTTTATACGTTTATCTAAATTTAATAAACTCTATATCATTGGTCACCATTTTACAAAATCTACCCAAAAACCCAACTTTTAATTAAAATGGTTAACTCTACAAATAATTCATATTTTGGAGTCAATGAATAATATATTTATTCATTATTAAAATAACGGCCAACTACTAAGCTGGTTTTCATGGCGTTACACTTGCTATGTACCAGGGTGTGCCATGCGATTACGATGACGACGATGTGGATTTTGATGTGCTCGGATGGTGGAAGCGGAACGAACACATGTTCCCATGTCTCGGCATGCTAGCAAGACAAGTGTTATCCGTTCGATATCAACCGTAGCAGTTGAGCGAGAATTCAGTGCTGGCGGCAACATTCTAACCGACTTTCAAAGTTGTCTTAGCGCTGAATCTCTTGAAACACTGGTTTGCAACCAAGATTGGCTCTTGGCAAGACGTCGAGCTCAAGAGTCATGGTACCAACTCGAATCGGAGCATTACATGAATGCAACAACAGATGGAAGTCCGAGTTCTGAAGAATAAGTTATAATTTTTTTATGTTAATGTAAATATGTAATTAGTTTTTTTAGGTGAGCGATATATAAGCTCCTTCGAGGGTTTCTTTACGGTTCTTTACCTCGTCACTTTTTTTGAACCGTCAGGATATTAAATGTGGTTGTTCTTCAGTTAGTGTATTATTCATTTAAAATATTTAAATAACAACTATATTTTTAGATTTTTTATTTCATTCTTTCCTTAAACAATTGCAAATTTACAATTTTATACTTTAAAAATTTTAAAAAAAGCAAAAAAAAATAGGGGGGCGAAACCGGCCGGTCCGGTACCGGCCAGCACGATGACAGTTCCGGCGACATGGGGTGGCGGTACCGGAACCGGCGGTTTCGGAACCGGAACCGTCCCGGAACCGTACCGTGTCCACCCCTAATGAGGGAGGGGGGTTGGAGATAGATGGGCAGGTGGGATAGTAATTGGGATGGATTGGGTGAAGTAAACGTGATAGATAAAATAGTCTAGAGTGGAGGAAGTTATTAAGTTAGGGAAACGGAAAGATACCAGAAGAACAATTCAAAACTAAAAATGAAAAGATTAAAAAGAGATGGGGGAGTAAGACAGCTATTAGAGGGTCCACAAGTACAAACTACGGAGTAAAGTACAAACTACGGAGTACTACTTCCGTCACTGAGTACTTGTCTAGCTTTGACTTTTTACATTCAACTATTTTTAACATTTGAACTATAATAAAATAAAATATATATTATACCGAGTATATTAATTAAATAAAATATTATTTTTAAAAATATTTTATAAAACGAATGTAATAAAATTATTTTTGTATTAATATTGAATATCACTTTTATTTAATTTGTAATCAAAATTTGTTAATTTTGATAAGAAAAAAAAAGGACAAATATTTAGGAAAATAAATAGCAAAGCCCACCTCGACTACGAACTTATCCGGATCCCTCCACCGTTCTTCGTCGCTCTCCTCCACCCTCTCCCGATCAGGTACTGCCTGGTTTATGGATGTGGATCTTCCCGGATCCATGCTTTTCCACCCTTTCTCTCTTTTCAAGTCTCGAAATTGGTTTCGGGATCTATTGTATTTTACTAATTTGTCGGGCATAATAATAAATATTTCTGCGGTATTAATGAATCTTTGGTCTGGGTAATTTTCTTTATTTTAGTTTGCGTCTTTGGTTTGGTTTAATTTCTGTAATTGAGATGTAGATTCAGTTTCAGAGATGGAATATAGTCAAGTCTATGTTTAAGCCTTTGTTTTGTTTCGTTTTTAAAATTGTTATGTGGCGGAGGGGAGCGCAATTCCTTAATCAATTACACGGATGATTTCATTTAAATTGGGATTCTTTCTGGCTTTGGTAATTAGGGCCCATTTGCTGCATGCGTGCTTTGTAAAAGTGAAGAATTAATATATAGATTCATCAAGTTTTTCAAATTTCTTCTCGTATGTGTGCGTGTGTGCTTATAATACATGGATACTGCTTTTGATTTACTTTTGTTGTCTTGTTGAATTAATTTATAGTGGCCTGTATTTGCCTATAAATACTGATTCTTCTAGAGAAATCTTTCTTTCCAGGTCTTTGGATAGAATACTAGCTCAAGCAGATTGATTTGTAGCTACGTCTTCTCAAGCAGATTTATTTGTCGCCGCGTCTCCTTCACATTATCGACCAAGTTTCATGTCTGGACTTGATCTTGCGACTCCTGAAACTCTTGGTACCATCTTCTTTACTTCTGTTTCATATCCAATTGCTCTCCGAATTTGGTGGTACAAGTTTTTTTTTTCAAACCTTAGTTTCTGTTGTTGAATTTGCAAAGTCGAGGAATAGTTGATACATGTATTATTTTAAACACGCCACGCACTGGTGCTTTTCTATCATGTTCAGATTTATTTGCTGATGCAAATGTTGATAGTTCGGGTGGAACAACAGAGTATGTGCACATCCGCATTCAGCAACGAAATGGTAGGAAAAGCTTGACAACTGTGCAGGGAGTGAAGAAAGAGTTCAGCTATAATAAAATTCTGAAGGACCTCAAGAAAGAGTTTTGCTGCAATGGAACTGTCGTTCAGGACCCTGAGTTAGGCCAGGTTCACACTAACCGTTCCTTCTGTCTTTACAAGTTTGATCTTAAATTAATACTTCATTCTTATTTGCAACAATTTTTTTTAATAAATATTTGCAACAATTTAATTTAAGTAAAATTTGATATTTTTAGGTTATTCAGCTTCAAGGTGACCAGCGGAAGAATGTATCGACCTTCCTCGTGCAGGTAATTCCCTATTTATAGTGTATTACTGCCTTTTATTAAAAAAAAAGTTCTATGAACTAAGTAATGACAGTGTTCAGCGTCAAGCATCATTATTCACAACCTATTAGTTCACTTGCACCATTCACTATTAGTAATGTTCAATTGTTTGTGTATTCCTTTTTCGTTACCAACATAACATACTGTTATTTAACTTTCACTAGCAATGCCACTGATTTATCATGTTCGGTTTTAAGAATTGGAAGCAGTGAATTAAATCTCACTATTATATTTAACAATTGAAAACATTACGAGTAAAATCTTACTCCGTAATTCACAGTTTGAGTTTTAAGTAGTGCTTTTTTCTTTTGGTGGCATGTTGCCAATGAATCTGATTAGTACCAAAATCTGAAAATATCAATTTTGATTTGAATTTGTATTGATTCCATGAATGCTCAAATAGGGTATATATACCCCATGTTTGTTTCCATTGCTACACCTACACTATGTTTGGTTCAAAGAATTTGGAAGGAAAAGAAAAGAAAAATGATTTTTTGTCATTTTCCTAGCCAAAATGAGAGGAATTTAGTTTTCCCCCCTTTTAGTACATTTTGTCTTCTCATTTTCATTTCCTTCTACTTTTCCTTTCTTTTCCTTTCTAACCAAACAAGGAAAACTGTTTTGCACTTCATTTTCTTTTCTTTTCCCTTTCGAATTCCTGAAACCAAACATCGTCCTAATTGTTTTTTTAAAGTACATATTTTTCTTCAACTTTCCATGACTAATTGTAGAATATGCAAGGAAATAAGGCTCATCATATTTTTCAGGTCTTTATGACTAGTACGCATAACTGCATATCATAGGAGGAGCTTTGATCAATGCTTCTTCATTCATGTCTTTATTTACGGTTTTGGTTGTTAGTTTATTTCCTATTTAATATGATTGCTTGATACTTGGAAGCAGGCTGGAATTGTGAAGAAGGAATTCATCAAAATTCATGGTTTTTGAGCTGGCGTCCACTAGCATGAAAGTCACCATATTTGTTCTTGGTGCTGGAGATCCTATTATCATTCTGTGGTTTGATAAAAGGAGTATTTACCTTCTTTCTTTGTATTCTGCGATATGCCTTTCCATTCCCTAGTAATGCCTTGTCGTTTAAGAAAGATTGTTCAACTTTGTGCTTTGCTTTCACTGTAATTGATACCTAAAATTCATTGTTGGTAGATTTTTCTGTAGACATACTATTATTATTATTATTATTATTATTATTATTATTGTTCTAAATTTTATAAATAGTCCTTTAGTTTTCCAAATACAATCTTCAACTTTAAGATATTAAATTTGTGATCCTTGATATTTAAAATTTGTTCCATGATCAGTCTTTTATGGAGTATGTTTTTATGGATTATGGAGAAAGACCAAAGTAGGATTAAAACTTCAAAAATATACTAAAATAAGATTTCTAGTCTTTATTCCCAAAATAAGATTTAAAATGTATTTACATTGCAAAACATGGTCATTTACATTACCAAAAAGTATAGTAATGTGCACATGTACATTGTTGCATTACAACAGTGTAAAATTCTATTTTGAAATAAAAAATATGAAAGTCCTATTTTGGTACTTTTTTTTATGTTTTAGTCTTATTTACGGTGATTTTTACATAGACTATGTGAAATATAATATTTAAGTCAAAAGATCTATTTTGGAATGATTTTCAAAAATAGATCACGAACACAATATATTAGAATTAGTGCTTATATATGAAAATCTCTTGGTCAAAAAAGACTATTTATGTAATTTACTCTTATTATTTTTGTTACTATGATGAACAAATATATATTAAAAAATTAAACTAAAAAATGATTGCTTCATTAAAGTATTGTTGGGTTCATTAAACACTGAGATTAGAAGTTAAACTTTTTGATTAAACAATAGCGCTGGTTTTAATCATACCTAGACGTGGCAAAATTTGACCCGACCCGTTATTAATCCGAAACCCGACCCGAAATTAGCGGGTTTTGAACATTGAATTTGCGACCCGAACCCGAAATGACCCGAACCCGAAGATCCGTTAAATTTTTGGGTCAGAACGGGTCGGGTCGGGTTTGACCCGACGGGTTATGCGCTTAATTGCTTATTTTTATTAGTTATTTAGTTTTATATATTCATTTAAAATATGAATATATATATATATATATATCTATATATATATATATATATATATATCTGTGACTCTATATATATACACTCTTGCTGCGGGGAATTTTTACAGGAGTACGAAACAGTTGGTTCCTATCATCGTTTGCTTCCTTAGCTGCATATTTTTTGGTATTTTTTGGTTTTCATCTGGTGTCACTCAGCTCACACAGTGGTTGGATCATTTTAATTAGAGCATGCTTACCTAAAGCACATCTTCAAATACACTTAGGTCGCTGGAACTCCGTAATTAGGTGGATTGGTTCATGCTGCTCGTTCCATAGCTTTTTGGGTATTCAGAGTTTCTCCTCTTCTGATGATGGGTCCCGCTACATTAATGCATTTTGGTATTTCAAGAATGGTTTGATCTCTTTTGGTTGGTTTTTAGCTAGATAACATTACTCTCTTGGATGTATCTCCTGCTTGGCTGTTGGTCCTACTACTGGGAACTGCTGTTCTCAATCACTGGGTTGGACGGCTTCTGAATTTTGAATCTCACTATTCTTTGAGATGGCTTGTGTCAAGGTCCGTTTTGGCTACATTTAGGAGACAACATCCATTTTCATTTTAAGCAGAGTTGGGCCATCTTGTACACGTTTTATGTACTATCACTGCATCATGGACAGGAATCAAGCATTAAGCAAGACTCTTGGAATTTAGTTTTTTGGACTTCTTTTTTGATTGGTTTTTGTACCTCTTAGATTTTGGCTGTTCTTTTTGGGGCCTACTTTTGGAACGCCACCCCCCTCTTGTACTTTCTTTCTTTTTCTTATTAATAAACAAAAATTTAATATATATATATATATATATATATATATATATATATATATATATATATATATATATATCGTTCTTCCACCATTCGTCAATATAGAGATGCCGACTAAGTCAAAACGGTGAGAAGATACAAGATCAATAGTGGAATTTTTAATCCTATTTCATCGTATTCAATTGCTCCTACGTGTAACTCAAGTTTTAATTCTTTTCTTATGTTTTGGTATGGCGCAAGAATCTCAATTTTTTTATAATGCATACTCCCTCCATTCCATATTAACTGTCCATTATGACTTTTTTGGTACATTGAAAAATGAATGAATGTAGACATAAAGTATGTCTACATTCATTAATTTTTCAATGTATTAAGAAAGTCATAATAGACAGTTAATATGGAATGGAGGGAGTATATATTTTTGGGTATGTTGAAAGAATCTTCATTTTTTTCATCTACTCCAAATTTTTTGGTTTGCTGCAAAAAGGTGATTTTTTTTGGGTATATTGCAATTCTCTTTTGGTATGTTGCAAATTGCACTGCAAACTTTTATGATTTCATTCTTTGTTTTGAATCATGATCGGATCACATGATCTCTAAATAGCAAAAATTTTAATTTTAAATACGCCTCTTAACCCGTTGGGTCAACCCGAACCTGATAACTCTGGGTCATGAACAAGCACTCTTAGACCCGAACTCGAAGTGACCCGAATCTGAAATAATCCGAACCCAATTATACCGAACGTAAACCCGACCTGACCGACCGTTTTGCCAGGTCTAAATTCATACCACATGGTTTAACACAATTGAGTTTCAACACCAAACATAGCTTAGGGATTGGAAGGCCCGCTTGAAATTAGGGTTCAAATTAAACTTGAAAGGTGAAATTTTACCATCTAAGAATTTCCCATTAATATGCCTTTTTTTTTATTTATCACATAGTATATCTCAATATCCATGAGGATATGTTCCAAAGTAAATTATAAACTTGAAATTATAATGGCAATATTTTGTTCTAATTGTTTATACGAGATTGATGGATTTGTTGTTGCTTTAAAGAGCTTTTACTTATTTTTTTGTGTTTTATCAACATGTGCTTTTGGAAAATTTGTGAAGAGTATGAGAAAGATTCACTTGGGTCTAAACTTTACTGGCCCGGTTTCATGACCACTGGATTCCCTACGAAAGCTATTGTCCCTCTACGGACACCTAAGGTGCTTCGTTCATAAAATTGATGATTCCTACTCCGCCTAACCCCCGGTAAACCTTCCGCCCAATCTCGAACCTAACTCATCCCCCCACCCACGTCAATTGTAGCCGAAACTTTACCATCTAATTCTGAAATTTGAAATCCTCCCTTTAACTAAATATACATGAGGTTAATGTTGGTAACAAAGAGTGGAGAGCCAGAATATGGTACAGAGACCTTATGCTTCGTATAATTGCCTCTCAGTCCAGTTATCAGAAATCAAACTCATGTCCTATCTTCTTGACCCTCTTTACTTTTTTCAACAGCGCAATACCCACTGACATGCAATTTTCCACACAAGAATAAAAGATGTGGTCGAGGAAAGGGAATGTAAGAGAGATGTGTGTATTGTTGGACATGGTCCTGGTACGGAACCGGTACCGGCGGTTCTGCTACCGGGACCGGCAACGGAGACGTCTTCATGGTTCACCAGACTGGTACCGGAACTGCTGCCCACAGTACCGGGTTCGGTGTGCAGTTTTTGTGACTAGCATTGGCATATCGGTACCGATCCAATTTTGATATTCTTTTGGCTTGCTGATAAATTGATGCAGGTGGTGGGCCGTGGGGAGCGCCTCCAACGGCTCTATAGCCGTTTGGAAGGGGGGTGGGGGTATTTTTTACCCATAATTACTCTCATAATTCTTTTTAGTTCACTTATTCACTCATGAATCTCTCTCTCTTAAATCTTAATCTCTCTCTTAATCTTTACTAAATTTTCTGTTAGAATAAAGGCCCAACGCTAGAGGGGGGTGAATAGCGTTTGAAACAAAATCGCAGGAAATTAAAAACGAGAGTGTTAAAGTAAAGAGCGTAAGGAAGAAGCACACCGAATTTTATCCTGGTTCACCACAACGTGTGGCTAATCCAACCTCCCGAGAGACTCTCTCGAGCTACACTTATTCCGTTAAGCTTAAGGGTGCTTAACAAACCGATACAACTTGAGAACCCGAGTCACACGAGCCTCAACGCCTTTGCTCGGAGATACCACACTCCAAGACTTCTCACGAAGGAACAAAGAACTTCCTTCGAGTTTACAACAAGGGAACAACCTCCCTTAAAGTGTATGAAAACACTTAAACACTCAGGAATAAAACTCTCACAAAGAGTAGATATGAGTGAACTAGTAAACGCTCAAGAACACGACAATTTTTCAAGAATTGGCTCTCAAATAGCTAAGAAAAGATAGGAATGCTTATGCAATGAAAGAGTATTGAAATGTTGAAGAATTGTGTGTAAAATGAGAGGAATTGGGTGCCATTTTATAGCCCAAAATGGGATAAATTCGTTGCTAGAGTTTCCAACAGGATGAAGACAAATTTTTCAGAGTTGCAGGGTGATAATCGATTGTCTAGCTATGATAATCGATTATTGAAAGATTCCCTGTCCAAAAGTTTAAAATTCTATCCGTTGGAGGACAGCGGTAACCCAGATAATCGATTGTCAACTAGTGATAATCGATTATTGGTCCTCTCAGAAGATTCTAGGTTTTGGCTGGACAGACTGATAATCGATTATTGCAAATGTGATAATCGACTATTGCTTGCTTCAGAACTTTGGAGTTCAAAGCTGCAGAGGCAGATAATCGATTTTCACCAAAGTGATAATCGATTATCATCTAGCTAAAGTCTAGCCAGCTGAAACCCGTTTTGAAAAATCGAGGTCCAAAAACGAAGTGTTCCCAAAAGTAAAAACCAGGTTTGAAAAACATTGTATATGGTATAAAATAGTGAAAACAAGACTTGTTCGGTAAAAACCAAGTCTCCAAGGTCGTACATCACGTGCGTACGGTTTTGACCGTTTTTCATGTGTTAGGCCGATTGACCAAGATACAAAAGTGGTTTTTATAGAATAATTATTTGGGAACATTTTAAAAATGCTCAGAGGTAAAAACAAGGTTTAAAATATTGAAAACCACGGAGTTGGTTCGGGCGCCAAAAACCGAACGCCGAACGCCGAATGCCGAACGTCGAACGCCGACCTAGGTAGTTTAGGTTCCGAGCAAGGACCAGGGATTTTAACAATAAAAAAATCATCAAAAATATTTATTTTGATGCACAAACATATTTTATGATTTGTAAAAATTGTTTTGACTCTTTGAGAACCGAGACTTGAATTTATTGTCGGTTTTGATCACAAAAGACCGACTCGACTAAGTCTTCAATTCTTGATCTTGTCCTTGAGTCTTTTTGGTCTTGTTTCAAGCCATTCTTCACGCCTTGAGTTATTCAACGAAACTCTTCATATCCATGGCGGTTTGGCAATTATCAAAACCTGTCAGAAATGAACACGACTTTAGTTTATCGTACAAAGTGTGTTCCAACAATTTCCCCCTTTTTGATAATGGCAAACAAGACGGGGATATGCATGGGGTTTTGATCTTTTTGAAAAGAAATTCCCCCTTAATAAAAATTCCCCCTTAATATATGCATACCCCTTATCTTCCCCCTTGTCGAGGAAGTTTCCACATTTGAGGATAACCCGTGCCTCACGTGGAATGGAATCATGAATGAAGCGGGCGGTGGAGAATCGGGGAGGGAGAATTTCCCGGTTCTCAAACTTCTCCGAGAACCGCGTCGCCTCTGCGCGGTCGTTGAACCAAAGGAACGACCCATCGAGGTACTTGTGCGCCGGTGGTGGAGGAGGAGCCGAGGAGGAAGAAACGTTCTTCCCGGTGCGAGATCGTTTTCTTTGACCTCCTGCCATATCAACAAAGAGAGAGAGGGAGAGCAAGACAAAAAGAAGAGAAATTTGCAGGGATTTTGCAAGAACACTGAAGAATAATTGCAAGAAGGATGAAATAATGATGAATATATGAAGGAATTGTGATTTGAGTGAGTAAAAAATGAAAGGATATCACCAATATATAGTGGAAGAGGCCTGAGATGCGTTTGGGAAGTCAAAAAGGTGCCTTGAATGTAGTTCCAACGTCTGTGTAACGATCAGATTTTTGAAAAATCCCCGTTGTAAATCAATTTACACTTCTTGTAAATCGATTATTTGAGTCTTCAGATTCTCCGCCAAAGAAACTGCAGGCTTTGATAGTCGATTTCCTTGTTGTTGTAAATCGATTGTTGAAGTTTGCACTTGACTTCAGAGAATTTTCTGCAGCCCTATATAATCGATTATCATGACTTGAATTAATCGATTGTTGAAGTTTTGTGGTTGATTTGCTACAAACTTCTGCGGGCAGTGATAGTCGATTATCCTTATGTTGATAATCGATTGTTGGCTCGTTCAGTTTCTTTGCTTCAACTCCTGTGGGTTGTGATAGTCGATTATCACAAGCCTGTAAATCGATTGTTCACATTCCCCCTGACTTCAACGCCTACAATGAAAACATTTTGGTACCCGTTTGGTCTTTTGGGTCCTTGAGGATTAGTAACACGACTTTTTAAACTAATAAACACACGCACCCATAATCACATACACATGGTACGCAAACACACACACACATGTACCAACACGCGTGTTTAAGTGTTACCTTGGCCAACTCGTCGTTTTGCGGTTGGCGGGTTCCAGTCTACTCGAACCGAATGTCTATACCTCGGTTTGATTTGTGTGGGTTCTGGAAGTGGTATGTGAATCTTCTTCTTTTCATCATAATAGAAGAAGTAATATGGTTT
This sequence comes from Cuscuta campestris, assembly GCA_900332095.2. Taxonomy (NCBI): domain Eukaryota; kingdom Viridiplantae; phylum Streptophyta; class Magnoliopsida; order Solanales; family Convolvulaceae; genus Cuscuta; species Cuscuta campestris. The sequence goes on from OOIL02000526.1 coordinate 363,744, forward strand.
CTTTTGCGTTGATTCCTGCAGGGATTGGTTAGAGTTCGAATATCCTTTTTCAAAGGATTTCATTAGGTTAGTTCCATGCAAAGTGTGTGTTTTGTTATACGTGTAATGCCTATTCCTACTAAAACACACGGGTGCTATATGACCTACCCTATTACAATAATGACAAATAACATTTGGATTATGCATTCTCCTAGGTTGATAATAGTTGCTAGGTTTTCTAACTTGACCATTGTTCATCCTAGTGTTCTTTCTAGGTGGTCTAATGTTCCTAATTGTTCTAGGTTGTCTATTTTCTTGATTTTCATTATTCCTAAGTTGAGCCTTAGGTTTCCTAGATGGTTGCTCAACTTTTTCCTTATTATTAGGTTCATTTTCAAAACCTAAGCCATGTTTAGTAAGTTGCAAATTGTCAAGAACATCATTAAGGTTTTTATGAGAAACACCAAACTTCTTCAAAGTTCCTTCAAGTTTTGCAACTTGATCTATAAGTGATATACAAGAACTACATTTTGAACTTTCCGGTTTGTCGGCGCTTCTTTTTCCGAAAAATTAATTTTCTTCTTTAAGTTTTTCATTATCTTTTGATAGTTTATCAACTTCCTTCTCCATGGAAGTAAGTTGTTTCTTCAAATCCTTGTTAATTTTAGAAGCGTTGACATATTCATCATAAAGTTCATTAAAGGCTTCTTGTACATCATCAAAAGTATAGGAATCTTTAGAAGTGGTACATACCTCTTCCGGTGGTTCCTCGTGCAGTGTGCCATGAGGCAAAGGTTGGTGCTCTCATTTTCTTCGCCTTCCGATGACTCGTCGCCGGAATCACCTCCCCATGAGATGTAGGCTCGGTGCTTCTTGACCATTTTCTTCTTGTTCTTGGCGTTTGGACATTTTGGTTTTATATGCCCAACTTCTCCACACCCATAGCATTTGGGTGGACTTCCTTGCTTCTTTCCTTTCCATTCCTACTCTTGGCTCATGAACTTATGGAATTTCTTGAGCACGATCCCGAACTCGTCTTCGTCACTCGAGTCTTCCATAGCACGTTCTTGGCTTGTAGATGCCTTGAGGGCAATCCCATTCTTCTTTTGTTCACCTAGAGAGGGGTAAAGAATGGTAGCCTCACAGGTTTTGAGATTACCTCTAAGTCCGTCAATGGTGACGTTGGTGATGCTGATAGATTCTTGAATGGCATCGGCCTTGGAACGCCACTCCGGTGTGAGGCTCCTTAAGATTTTTCTTACGAGCTCCTTGTCCGTATATGTCTTCTTGAGGGCATGAAGGTCGTTTACGATTTTTAAAAATAGTTCAAACATATCGTCGATTTTCTCGTTTTCCTTCATACGAAATAATTCATACTCATGGGTTAGAAAATCTATCTTAGCTTCTCGGACTTGATTCGTACCTTCATACGTGATTTCGAGCTTATCCCACATATCCTTAGCGGTGGAACAACATAAAATTTTCCGGTAGTCATCCGGATTTACTGCACAATAAAGGATGTTGATAGCCTTGGCGTTGTTCTCTATTTTCTTGATATCCTGCGCATCGTATTCGTCTTCGGTTTTGGGAACGGTGGTTTCCCCAACTTTCTTCATGGGCACTTCTTCCCCATTCTTGATAATTCTCCATAGGAGAAAGTTGTTGGATTGGATGAAAATTCTCATTCTCTCCTTCCAATATGTGTAATTCGTTCCATCAAATAATGGAGGCCTCGTGGTGGATTGCCCTTCTCCTAAACCTGCGTATAAGTTTTGAGTAGAAGCCATTGATCGTTTCTCTCAAACCGTTAAGTCTTTCAGAGAGCTAGGCTCTGATACCAATTTTTAGAATAAAGGCCCAACGCTAGAGGGGGGTGAATAGCGTTTGAAACAAAATCGTAGGAAATTAAAAATGAGAGCGTTAAAGTAAAGAGCGTAAGGAAGAAGCACACTGAATTTTATCCTGGTTCACCACAACGTGTGGCTAATCCAGCCTCCCGAGAGACTCTCTCGAGCTACACTAGCTAACTCCGTTAAGCTTAAGGGTGCTTAACAAACCGATACAACTTGAGAACCCGAGTCACACGAGCCTCAACGCCTTTGCTCGGAGATACCACACTCCAAGACTTCTCACGAAGGAACAAAGAACTTCCTTCGAGTTTACAACAAGGGAACAACCTCCCTTAAAGTGTATGAAAACACTTAAACACTCAGGAATAAAACTCTCACAAAGAGTAGATATGAGTGAACTAGTAAACGCTCAAGAACACGACAATTTCTTCAAGAATTGGCTCTCAAATAGCTAAGAAAAGATAGGAATGCTTATGCAATGAAAGAGTATTGAAATGTTGAAGAATTGTGTGTAAAATGAGAGGA
>OOIL02000526.1:366647-419955 GCA_900332095.2 Cuscuta campestris
GGTAAAAACCAAGTCTCCAAGGTCGTACATCACGTGCGTACGGTTTTGACCGTTTTTCACGTGTTAAGCCGATTTTATTGGACTCTCTTGGTTTGGGCCTCCTCAGGTCGAGCTTCAGATGCGGATTTGGGCTAGCACACATGCCTTCCTTCATGGTTTGGGCTTTTCCAGTTTTGGGCTCTACTTGGCTCACTTGGATTATTTTTGCACATATTATTTTATTCATTCTTTAGTTGGGCTTTTCTGGATTTTAGACTGGACTTATGTCGATTGCATTTCTTGGCTTAGAACATTTTTTCTTGATCGGATTATCTGACCTTAGGCCTTACCCTTGCGGGGGTTGAGGTTCCGGGAATGATTTTATTCCTAGATCTAAGTGGAATGTTTTGAGCCGGCTTTGTAATTGCACTTAAGTCTATGTTCCAATATCCGATAAGCGCTTCATATTATAGTTCTTTGGTTGTTGCTTACTTTTTATACAAGTGAGGAGCCTGTTCCCGCTTGTTCAGACGTTTGTATTCTTTGATTATTTAATAAAATGCATTTTATTAAAAAAAAATTATTATTTGGGAACATTTTAAAAATGCTCAGAGGTAAAAACAAGGTTTAAAATATTGAAAACCACGGAGTTGGTTCGGGCGCCAAAAACTGAATGCCGAACGCCGAATGCCGAACGTCGAACGCCGACCTAGGTAGTTTAGGTTCCGAGCAAGGACCAGGGATTTTAACAATAAAAAAATCATCAAAAATATTTATTTTGATGCACAAACATATTTTATGATTTGTAAAAATTGTTTTGACTCTTTGAGAACCGAGACTTGAATTTATTGTCGATTTTGATCACAAAAGACCGACTCGACTAAGTCTTCAATTCTTGATCTTGTCCTTGAGTCTTTTTGGTCTTGTTCCAAGCCATTCTTCACGCCTTGAGTTATTCAACGAAACTCTTCATATCCACGGCGGTTTGGAAATTATCAAAACCTGTCAGAAATGAACACGACTTTAGTTTATCGTACAAAGTGTGTTCCAACATGTTCTCTTTTATAATTTATACTTATACATTTTATATTTATATATACATTATATAATATGAATATATAATCATATATTACTAATATATTATATTATTATATATTATATTATAATATATTTCGAAATTCGAATAGATTATGTTATTAATATAACAAATTTATCATATTATAATATTTTAAATTTTTAATATAGTCCAATTTTTTATCAATATAAAAATATATTAAAATATCGAGAGAGTCTGGTAGAAGATCCGTAGATATGGACGTTGTGAACTGGGCATGTTCTAAGAAAGGCAAAGCTAGGCTACCTCTGAAGGTTCGAGCTCACGTGCTTCTCAAGGAAGACACTCTGTCTCTTCCATTCCTACTTCCCCCATCAATTCAACCAGTATCTCATAGGTAGGAATGACGTCAATCTTCAAACACTTGCAGATTTATTTGTGGACGTTGAAGAGGAGGTGGAACCAACACCCGAGAGCAACGATCCTACCGACGACGGCGACGAGGAGAAAGGTGAGCCTGAGACCTCTGAAGGTCCGGGGAAAGGTAAAAAACCTAAATTTGATTTATTTGTACAACATTTTAGTAAAGATACAAAAAATAGCAAAGTTTTTGGAACTTGTCTTCATTGTGGGGTAGTCATAACAATGGCAATTTTCTGGGGGTTATGATGGACCGACCAAACACCTCAGAGCGAGGCACCCCGTGGAGTACGCCAAATACATGGCAAAGAAGGGACAAGTGCATACCCAAATTTCTCGATTTGCAAACAAGTGTAACAGTGGCCTTTTTGCTTATAGCGATGAGAAAAATAAGCAAAAAATGGCCGAAATCATTTGTGAGGAAAACTTACCATACATGTTTTCTTAAAAACTTGAATTTATTGATTATTGTCAAACCGCACTAAACCCTCAAGCAAGAGGTTTTCAAGAAAAACAATTAAGAGAGAAATTATTAGACAATATAAAGTTGAAAAAAATAATTTGGCGAAACTTTTTCTCACTTTTAATTCTTGTGTTACTATTTGTTCTGATATTTGGAGTGAAATATATCATAATTTGTCGTTTATGAGTGTTACTTGTCATTGGATAGATAATGATTTTGATTATGCATAAACGTTTGCATTTTGCGATTTCAATAAACCTCACACTGGTGATAATATTTTTCTTTTGCTTGAGCGTATTCTCCAAGAATACAATTACTTGATAAAGTGTTTGCATTTGGTTTTGATAATGCTACTAATAATACTGCTGCCATTCTTAGACTTAGAGAAATTTGCCTCCTAGCAGCGCCATAGGTAGATTTCTACACCAAAAGTGTACTTGTCATGTTTTAAATTTGTGTGTTCAACATGGATTAGAAGGCATGGAAGTGTTACAGTAAATCTAGGAATAGAAACCAATAACATTTGCTAAAGATATTACGATTAGATAGAATAGTACATATCAGTTGATTGCACAGATTCTGAGCTACAAAGAGGAACTTCATTTCTTAGGTTTGAACTTCATTATACGGTTGATTTTAGTGAATTTATTATTGTTGAAAAATTTAATGCCGTGTTAGAAGTTTTTAATAATGCAACTCTTACTTTCTCGCTTGTTTACAAACCTTGGACAAATAGATTTTTTCAGAGTGTATTACAATTGCAACATATTTTCGTGAAAGCTTATTTGATCTAGAGTTGTACCCTATTTAACACCCAGGCCACCACCCTGGCTGTAAGCGTCTGCTCATAGGATTATAGACTGAGTTTCTAACTGATGAGCTCTCGAAAAGAAGATACACCTTGTTGGTATAAGTAGTACTATCAATCCTTTTAAGCTCTTCCCATTTCCATCTTAATACAAGGTATTACACCCTAAGTCATTCCTATGAAAGATAAATGGTGTGCTTATTAATTGCATATTCCTGATATTTATAAAATTGGTGTTACTTGTGATCCTCGCTTTAAGATTGATAATTTTAAAATTCTGATATAGTATTACTTTAGTTTTTTTAGATGAAAATAATTATTTCTACAATCATTTAATAGAATGGACAAAAGAGAGAGATAATTCTATTGTTCTTTTTGAGTCATTATTTAAAGAATTTCAAGCGATTTACGGTAATGCACAGGATGAAACAACACCTCCTCCGCCCCCAAAGCAAAAAAGGGTTTAAAGGGATAGTCGGTGGCCTCTTGGCAAAAAGAGGTAAGCGTAGTTCTGCCTCGACGAGTTCAGGTGGTACAACAGTAAGTTTGCACAACGAACTTGCTGTGTACTAAGGGGTGCCATGCGATTACGACGAAGACAACGACAGGGACTTTGACGTCCTCGAATAGTGGAAGCGGAATGAACACATGTTTCCGTCTCTCGGAATGCTCACCAGACAAGTCTTATCCATGCCGGTTTTAATCGTAGCTGTGGAACCACAATTTAGTTCTAACGGCAACATTCTAACCGACTACCGAAGTTGTCTTAGCGCTAAATCGCTTGAGACACTTGTTTACATTTGAGTTTGGCTCTTTTCAAGATGTCGAGCTCAAGAGTTAGGGTACGACATTGATAGCAAAATTATATGAATGCAACTACAGAGGGAAGCCCTAGTTCCGAGGAATAAGTGAATAACTATTTTATTTAATTGTAATTAGTTTTTTAGGTGAGTGATATATAAGTTTCTTTGAGGGTTTCTTTATGGTTCATTACCTCGTCACTTTTTTTGAACCGTCAGGATATTAAATGTAGTTATTTTTATATTATTCATTTTTCAATATTTAAATAACAACTACATTTTTAGATATCCTAATTTATAAAAAGTAAAAAGTTATAAATTTCTTTTACTTTTACGTTTACACATTTATAAATTATAAAAGAAAATATTTAAAAAAAATGGAGGCAGAACAAACCGACTGATACAGTGCCGGAACCGTTGGTGCGAGTACTGGCGCTGGTACCGTTAGCACCTGATGGGTCGATATCCAGCAGGTGGCCCAAACATCTTACCTAGAAGGCGCCGGGTAAAGCATGCGGTGAAGGCTTGAATCTAGGCCGGCCCTAGATGCGGGGCCCGAACCAACCTAATTCAAGAGACACCTGGAAGAGCCAATCTACGGGAGGAGACTCATCTGAAAGCGGGGACTTAGCCGGGAAAAGGGGATCGCGCCATTGGCGGATTGTGAATTACCTTAACTATCCAAGAATCCATGTATAAATAGAGGGGACCCGAAAGGGGGATCCTCAAGCTGAATCAAGCTAATAGTACACATATATTTCTTGAGTTCTTGTTCTTATTTTATTTCTTCTGATCCATTCTTCTGAATTTGATCATTTGGTGGATTTATTGTCCATCAAATTGGTGCTCTCGTTGAGAGCTCGAGAATCATACTCAAGAAAAAACTTCCAAGAGAACAATGGTGCAAACCCGTAGCAACACAAACCTGGTCCAGAATTCCCCTCCAGGGCGAGAATAGTGCCACCGGAGGTCGGCACCCTCCCATTAGTGTGACAGAGGTGGAGGCCCTCATCCAGAGGGTCGGGATCACCGTGGAGCAATTCAAGGAAGTGATGGCGGCCCTGACCCTGAACCACGAGGTTGTGGTGGAGGATGCAACCAGGGAACCCGCCGGAGGGAAGGCGGGACCTGTGGGCTCAGGGGGGAAGAAGAAGATGAAGGTCAGGCGGTCCCAAAAGAAGAAAGCGACCAAGCCTAACGGGAAGGCAATCATGGAGGATGAACTATCCAGGTTGGATGAGGAAGATGAGTCGTCATCCTTCGAGCGGGCGTCAGCCTTTGATTGGTTGGGAGATCTTAAACTGAAGAAGCCCTGGACCTCGGCATTTGACTGGCTGCAAGATACTCGGTCGGCTCAGAAGGGCGATCTGAGAGAAAAGCTCAAAGAACAGAGAGGAGAGTCCTCGGCAACGTCCAAAGTCGGCTCAGAGGAGCGAAGTAAGGCGATTGAAGACAAGGAGGCGATCGAGTTATGGAGGATGTATGATCGCCTGGAGAAGCGGTTGGACGCCCAGATTCCGTACTGCCAGGCGGTCTTCAGTGAGGTAACCCCCTTTTCTAGAAGAGTGATGTCGTGTCCTCTCCCACACAACTTTAAGACCCCGCAAATCAAGGCATACAACGGGATGACCGATCCCCAAGACCATCTTGCTCGCTTAGGGGCGAACGTGGTTATGTACGCCTACCCTGAGGAGATTAAATGCCGAAGCTTCCTGGCAATGCTGGAAAGACAAGCCTGCGAGTGGTTCCATAAGTTGCCCAAGGGGTCGATCGACAAGTGGAGCGACTTATCCCACAAGTTTCTGGAGCACTTTGCGTCCAGCCGGAGGTAGAAGCTCCCATTCTCACACTTCCTTAATGTGAAAATCTGGAAGGGGGAGCAACTCCGGGAATTTATCAATAGGTGGGAGAAGGAGGCTAGGGACGTCCAAGGGGTGGACGACCAAGCCCTGATCGCGATGCTCTAAGCGGCACTCCCTCAGGGGGATGTGCGCAAGGATCTACGGCGGAATCCACTCTCCACCTATCAGGGAATGTTGGCCAGGGCGAAGTACCTGGCGTTAGAAGAGAAAGATGACGAGCCGCCCATCTTGAAGGAGAAGAAAAGCGGACAGCCAGTAGGAGAGGGAAGAAAGAGGAAAGATTTTGGTAGGGGACCGAACCCTACAGGGTATCAGGCGAACAGACAGCCTATTCACACGGTGCAGTCCTTACCAGCCCCTCCCCGCAGTCGGGAAAGTTATAGCGTCCAAGACGCGCCCAAGTACTACGAGTATCATCGTAACAACACCCACAATACGTCGGAGTGCGTTACGCTGAAAAAGGAAATGGACCAGCGCCGGGAAACCGAACGTGCATGAGGCCAACGGCCACCGCCGCAGCGATCACTACTAGGGAAGGCAGGAAGACGGAAGGCGACATCTGTGGAGAGATTGTGAAGACCTGGATGAGGAAGAGAGGCAGAACCACCGGCATTTGGGATGTCAGTTCATTATGTGTGGAAATACCGGAGGGGACTCGACGTCCTCAAGAAAGAAGTGGAAGAATATGGTCCACCTGGTCGAGGTGCAGAGGCCACCGCTGCCCACGCGGAAGAAAAAGGAACCCTTGATCTTCACGGATGAAGATTACCCGCCAGTCCTTAGTCCCCATCGGGATGCACTGGTAGTAAAAGTAGAGATCAACAATGTGGTCATCCATCGCACGTTGGTCGATACTGGCAGCTCGGTCAATATTATGTACAACAATACCTTCAAAGAGCTGGGTTCATCTCGGGGGACCTTAAGCGAATCCGCACCCCGGTGTCAGGGTTCACGGGGGATACTATTGAAGTGCAGGGAACCATTACAGTGAAGGCTGGGTTGGAGATGGCACCCACCGACTTTGGCTCGACATGGAATTTACGGTAGTGCAGCTTGATTGTGCACACCATTTAATCATAGGGCGACCGGGTCTGGAGGACTTGGAGTGCGTAATCTCCCCCGTCCACCTGTGTATGAAGTTCGTCACCCCCACCGGGATAGGGATAGCAAGAGGAAATCGGAGTCTGTCCCGGTCGTGCTATGTCAGGGCGACCAAGAGCCAGGCACGGGTCGACGAAAATGTCAGCAAAATCTGTGCCACGATACAAAAGGAAGAAGGGCGACCCAGAGCGGAGCCGACAGAGGAGGTAGAAGAAGTTGCTCTGGACCCAGCCAAGCCAGAGCAAAAGGTGAAGGTAGGTAAAGCCCTGCCACTTAAGCTGAAGGAGCAGTTGGTGGGTGTCCTCCGTTCATTCAAAGTGTTATTTGCCTAGGGTCCAGAGGATATGCATGGGGTCGATCCACGAATCATCTGCCACAGATTGGCGGTAGATCCGGCCCACAAGCTGGTCAAACAGAAGAAGCGTTTCCTCTCCTCGGGAAGGAGAGACTTTATCACTAAGCAAGTGACCACCCTGCAATCCATCGGGCATATCTGGGAAGTCCGCTACCCGGAGTGGCTGGCAAACGTAGTCCTCGCACCCAAGGGGAACACCTGGTGGTGTGCATCGATTATACCGACCTAAACAAGGCTTGCTCGATGGCCACAACAAACGAAGAGAAGACCTCTTTCATCACCCCCAATGGGTTATACTGTTATAAAGTGATGCCCTTCGGCCTGAAAAACGCTGGCGCGACTTATGCACGAATGGTTAATAAGTTGTTCGCACCGGTGCTAGGGGGTGTATGGAGGCATATGTGGATGATATGATTGTCAATTCAAAACAGATGGTATCCCATGCCCAGGATTTAGAGAGGGCGTTCAGAATCATGAAGAGGTACCAACTCCGCCTCAATCCAAAAAAGTGCACGTTTGGGGTTCAAGGGGGCAAATTCCTAGGACATATGGTCAGTCGAAGGGGAATTGAGCCCAACCCTTAGAAGGTGAAGACAATCTTGGATATGGAACCTCCACGAAACGTGAAGGAGGTACAGCAGCTAACAGGGAGGATCGCTGCTCTCAGCCGCTTTTTATCAAAGATAGCTGATCGAGCGGCACCATTCTTTCAAACCATAAAGAAAAGCAGAGGCTTCATCTGGACCGAGGAGTGTGAGAGGTCCTTTGAAGGGTTGAAGTCATATCTCCTCTCGCCGCTAGTACTTTCGGAGCCAGAGCCCGGAGATACCTTGTTTTTATACTTGGGGATCTCTCCTCGGGCTGTGAGCTCAGTACTCGTGATAGAGGAGGAAGGTACGCAACGCCTTGTGTATTATGTTGCTCAAGTGTTACGAGGAGTAGAGCTGCGATATACGAACATGGAGAAAATTATCTTTGCAGTGGTGTGCAAAGTGAAGAAGCTCACCCCCTATTTTCAGGCCCATCCAGTCCACGTGCTGTTTAAGAATCCAATCGGAACCCTCATTCGGAGTCCTAATGCTCCGTCGCGAGTTAGCAAATGGGAGTATTCTTGGGTTCATTCCAGATAGAGTTCAAACCGCGACCAGCGATCAAGGGGCAAGCATTAGCGGATTTCGTGGTGGAATGCACAGCAAGAGAAGTAGAGAAGAGCGGAAAAGAGAAAGAAGGAAATTGGTGTACCATATACACCGATGGATCGTCCGCGGCCGATGCTTCAGGGGGGAGGCGTCGTGGCAATATCGCCAGAGGGATTCGAGGTGTATTACTCCGTAAGATTCCACTTCAAGGTGTCAAACAACGAGGCTGAGTACGAAGCGCTCCTTTGTGGTTTGAGGCTGGCGGCATCCTTGAAAGCTGAGCGGATCGAAGTCAGGTGCGATTCCAAGTTGATAGTAGGCCATGTCACTGGGGAATTTGAAGCGAAGGATGAGCGGATGAAGAAATATAAGGACACCGCATTGGAATTGCTTAAGGCGTTCGGGGCATACCAAATAGAGCAGGTCCCTCGAGAAGAAAATGCTGAGGCAGACATCCTCTCAAAGCTTGGTCCTGATTCCCCAGATCATATCAAGGCTATGACTCAAGAAGAGGAGTTTTTGGAACCAAGCCTCAGTCCCGGACAAGTTTTGGTCATTACACTCAATGAGTCGGACTGGATTGACGAGTTGACCATGTACATCCTTAACAGAGCGATACCGACGGATCCGGTCGCAGCTAGGGTCGTCAAGCGACGTGCAGCTAGCTATACGCTTGAGAGCGGGAGGTTGTATAAGTGATCGTACAATGGTACATTGCTAAGGTGTTTAAGGAGGGACGAAGCGCAGAAGCTGATGGAGGAAATCCATGAGGGAATATGTTCAGCACATGATAAGTCCATTTCGTTCTTATCATTTACATCATAATCTAAACGTTATTGCACGTAAATAGTATTTAATCTTATAAAATGTGATTTCAATGAATAAAACTCTCATTTTCGTTCTAAGAGTCATAAAATGGGATTCCACATGAAATTATCATAAATCATCCATTTTATGTTCAAATACTTGAGAAAAAGGGAATAAATCATCAAGGGATCAAGGTTCGGGCTTGAACGAGCTTCCGGGAGGTCAAAAACAGTGTTCGGGGCCAAAACGGAGCGAAATTGGGCCAAAATCACGAAACAGCCGCGAAGCCCAACGGACCAAGGCCTCCAGGCGTCCAACTTGGACGCTTTGGCTGGATTGCAGCCCAAGAATGACACGTGGCAAAATCTGGTTGGTTGGGACAGCTCAGGCGTCCAGATCTGGACGCTTGGACTTGGACGCTTTGACTTGGACGCCTTGGATTCGTTCCTATAAATACAACACGATTCTTCTCATTTTTACCATCCATTCTCAACCCAATTTCGGGTTCCCCTCTCTCAATTGCTTAAAATACTTTGTATATTAGTTTTAGTAGTAGTTTTAAAGTATTTTCGGAGTTTTGACTCCAGATTCTGTTCCGCTTTTACGGAGATTGTAAGTTTTCTTTATTTAATAAAATGCTATTTTAATTTATGTTTGCATAGTATGAGTTAGGGTCCGGATCTCTGGGTCCGGACTAGTTTGGGTGTTTATTTTTGATGTTAAATTAATGTTGGAATGGTTAATCTATTGTTCTTGCCTTATTTAGTTAATTATTCTCGAAAGATCTAATTAGCTATTTATTGAGAAAATATTGTATGCCAAAAGGCTATAATATTCCAGTACAACGGATTAAGTACGAATCTAGAAATGGATGAGTAGTAATAGAAATATTATTATTCCAATTGTTAATTTAATATGATAAAATAGATCCAAATGATGTCCAGACCCTAGGTCCAGATCTGCGCTTATACTATGTAAAACTTAATTCATTATTTTCACTCTGCTCCTTTTATAATCGTTCCGAGAAGACTTTCATAAACCAATCCTAACCTTCGCCTAGTTGGAGTAATTAAATTAATTCCCTTCGTCCACTCCTCGAGAGATACGACACTCGGAGAGAAAACTAACCCTTTATTGGGATGGTTTACTATCCGAAAAATTACAACTGTCAGCACACCAAGGAGCTTTTACGATGTCGAGGAAGATAACCCTGCAAGAGTACTTTTGGCCGACAATCATGCGTAAGTGTAAGGTGTGCCAAGGGTACGAGGGCGACCAGCAACGAACTACACCGCAATCAGCACAGCAATTCCCTTTGCTAGGTGGAGTATTGATTTGGTCGGCATCTTGCCCAGGGGAGCGGGAAATAACATGTACCTGGTGGTCGCAATCGACTACTTTACCAAGTGGGTCGACGCCGCCCGAGTACCGACCATCACCGAAGAGCAGATGAGGAAATTTGTCTAAACAAATTTTGTGTGTTTGGGAGTGCCCCAACAGATCATCACTGACAATGGAACCTAGTTCGAGGCTAGGTTTTCTGCAGTGTTGGGGCATAAAGCATGGCTATGCCGCGGTCGGGTACCCACAAAATAATGGGCAGGTCGAGAATACTAATCGCACCATTGTGAATGACTTCGAGAATAAGATAATGGAGTGCAAACGTGCGTGGTTGGAAGAATTGCCTTACATTCTGTGGACTTATAGGACCACCCCGAGGAAGGCCACGGGGGAAACGCCATTCGCACTCACGTATGGATTCGAGGCAAGGGCTCTAGCCAAAACCTCACTGCTAAGTTATAGGGTGGAGACGTTTGATGTACATGAGAACGAGGAAAGCTTGAGGGCGGAGTTACATCTCATAGACGAGCGAAGAGAAAGGGCCTACATCCGGGCAGAGAATTACCGCCGACAAGCTAAGTCGTACCATGATCAGAGGGTGCGACCAAGGCATTTCAAGATGGGCGACTAGGTCCTAAGGAAAAGGGAGGTCAGTCGGCCGGCCGACGGTGGGAAGTTTGCAAAAAGCTTTGAAGGGCCATATATCATAAAGGAAGTATTGGCTGATGGAACATTCAAGTTGCAAACCGCGGCGGGAGGCAACGTCTCGCAGGTATGGAATGCTGCCAATCTCATCAAATTTTATCAATAGATTGTACTCCTGCTATATTTCGCCCTAAATAAAACCAGCACTTTGGCACTTCCTGGTCCCATCCCTTCTCGAATTTTATTGTTAAAAAAAGAGCGACCAAAAGAGATCGCTGCGAGAAACTACATGGTGATTCGCACTAAGATGCCTATCAAGGGGTGAGGTGCTGAACCAAGTTAGTGACTAAAATTCAATCAAATATGGCCAGGTGTGTGAGCGCTCGGTGATCAGTGAGTGCTTGACCTAACGGTTGCTAGGGCGACCGGTAGGCTAACGCACTTAAGAAAAGGGGTGATGCCAAGGCGAAAAAGCCTCAGAAACGGCTAAGTCCAGAGCATAAAACCCAATTGTCGCTTGGGCGACCGGGGGGACTTATGAGGAACGCGGCGACGCCGAGAGGGCAAGAAAGCCCCAAGAACGGCTAAGCCAGGAGGAGCAGGGGGTTTTTCTCAACTAAAGGTTGAGGAGACCTGAATGCTTGAAATAAGGTATAAAAGGCAACTTGAAAGGAAGATGGGACTTGTCATAAGCAAAACGAACAGGTAACATCGAAGTCCATTCGTGAAAATATCTATTACACATCAAGAATCACCTTTTGCACCTACATACCCAATACAATTGAGAGCATCTTCCGCACATCTTACATACATTCAAGAGGAAAAACTCAAAATCCGTGCGGCCGAAGCCTGAAAAGGAAGAAAAATACAAGGGAAAAGGCGAGGTGAAGGATAGTTCTGCAGCTAAGCGGGCAGACAGAACCCCGACCACCAGACGCTACGGGCGACCACCTCTCTTCTCTGACATGGAACAGAGATGGTCGCCCCCATTCGTAACCAAAACCCCCCGTCCTTCTCCCTAGAAAGAGGGAAGGAGGGGGACCCTCTTTTCTGTGAGCCCCAATCGGCATCACCTAGATGAGGATGAAGACCCTGAAGTAGCTTGAGCTACTCCTTGTCGTTTAGGATTCTCCTGGGGGGAGAGCGACCAGCAGGGCGTGGTAGGGGAGAACCCAATTCCTCCCCCACCACAACTTCTTCATTAGGCCGCTCCGGCGAATTGGTGTGACTCTCGTTAGTCCACTGTTCTAGACTTGTGAGGTCCTTCATGCTCCAAGAGAGGCAGGTACTCATCTTGCACGCATAATGCCACTTGTGGATTGGACATGGAGCATCCCAGTCTACCTCTCCAGAGGGCAAACGGTTGGCTAAGAGTGCCTTTGACGTTGCGCTAAAGTCATTATAAGGATTTGGTGGAATGGGCGGTGGTTTAACCGAGGGCCATCGTCGGCGAGGCAACCGGCGACAGAATTCGTAAGGGTCTAGCCCACCCCCAGCCATTGGAATTGACGGACTTGGGTGAAGAGGCAGACTCCAGGGAAGAAGGGGAAGGCCCATCGGAAAAATCCCAAGAAGTAGGAATTCCTTCGGACATGGTAAAAAATGAACAAGTGGTGGTCTGAAGGAAAGGTGTGAGATGGAGGAGTTCAACAAAGTATGAGGGGCTTATAAGGAGCCCCGGGTGAAGAAACCGAAGAGATGGTCAAGTCCCAAGACAGCTAAACCGATAAATCCACCTTAAGCCGGGCAATGGTCCAATCAATGGCTGCAAGGAATGCAGTGGATTAGTTAGGCGGCGCGGCGATAGGTCACAAGAGTAGGCCTAGTCATACACGTGGGCCAGGAAAAGAAGTTGGGCCCGGCCTCGAGGCCCATCCACATCAACGGAGTGGGTCAATTTAAAGAAAGGGTACAGTTGCAAAGGCATGCGGCAAGTAAAAATAAAATGACAAACATGGGAACATTGTACCAAAACACCAAGGCATCCAAAAATCATAAGTTTTTACAGATCTAAAGGCAAAAAGTGCAAGGGGAAAGTGGGGTAGATCACACTCCGGAGCTGGTGCCTACGCCCGCCTTGGCCGCCGCCAGACTCACCCCAGGCTCCTGGTCGCCTTGCCCCTCCTAGTCGCCCAACGCAACTGACTCCTCTTCATCATCGGAGGCACTCGAACTCTCCTCATCCAAGTAAGGACTGGGGTCGAACTCAGCGAAGGCGCAGCAGGGAGGGGGAAGACCCAGATCAGGAAGGGAGATTCCCTTGGGAAGCCGAGCTAGCTTGTCGCGGAAAACCAGTTGGGCTCGGAAGAGTCCGCAGTTAAAGGTCTTCTCTGATTCCCTGACCATCCATTGAGCTCCGGGCCCGGTCTTGAGCCACTCAACTACCAGCTTGTCCATCTGCTCCATAGCGACCGCGGTAAACTCGGGGGAAGATTTGAAGGTGGTGGTCCCAAAGTGGTGAGATACAAAGTCTAGAGGGGGGGGTGAATAGACTTTGTTACAAATTTAAAACTTTTTCGTTTCTTTTGAAAACGTGAAAATGAGTGTTAATCTAGAGTTCTTGTGAACTTTAGATTGTGTGCGGAATTTGGTGGGTAGTGTGAGCAGTAATCAATATGGATGGGTTAGTTTTCACAGTTAATATAATTGCAAGTAAGAGTAAAGATAAAAGAGAGAGACACGCAAACTTTAACGAGGTTCGAAGGTGGGGTAATCCTTCTACGTCCTCAAAATCCACTATGTAGTTGGTTGTTGAATAATGAACCAACAATTACACTTGTGTGAATTTCTGCACGATATATCTTCGCAAGGCCAATGTTGCTACTGCACTCGTGCTGGCTATGTTGTTCCTTCGAAGGTCACGCTTCTTCAACAACTGCAAGGTCCGAACAATAGGACTTGCAAGATCAACTTGTAAGAAAGTTGACCTACCCCCTTTCAATCAATAAGTTTGATCAAAAGTTATATCCTTCAACGTGGTGTGGTACTTGAGGCAAGGAAACCTTCAAGTGTTTACAATATAGCTCTTTGGAAGGAGGAGAAGTTTGCTTCTGGATAAGGAGTTTAGAAATCTCTCTTTATCAAGCTTTTTGGGCTAACTGTGAATGAGATAGCTTTGTTGTTAGAGGTTGCTTCGTTGTGTTTGTCTATCTCATCGTATCTTCTCCAGTCTTCCAAGGTTGCTATTTTATAGCTGGATTGGATAATCTATCCGTTAAGTCAAAATAGACTATCCGTTGCATTTGCTGGCTTCAATTTTGAATGAAGATTGTGATTGAGGATTCCTCATTGGAATGGGTGTTTGGACATACCCAATTGTTTGAGGAGGGATTCCTTTTTCCACAGAATCCGTCTTCTAGCTGTTGTTCAAGAATTCTGGACTGTAGCACTTTACTCAATTTGTCTTTTAGTGCTCGTTTAGGAATTCTGGACGAGCTCTTTAATTTGAGAGGTCCAGTCTTTGTCTTCAAGTCAATTGTTCTTGAATCAGCATAATTATCTTCAATCTAGCCGTTGAAAATCAAGAGATTGATTTTTCCTTACCAACGGGTAGAATTTCTTCATTCAAGACTTAGATAATTTTCTAAGTCTTTTCTCACTTGTCTGCTTCTGAGAGTTCCGGTCTTTCTTAGGCATCCGGTTCCTTCGCTGACAAATCCGGAAGAGTCATTCACAGACTTCTGGGTGAGAAAGAGATCCGCGCTAGTCTTCCGATTTGGATGACTTAGCCTTCAGCGGGTTGTAGCGAGACATCCGGTTATCATGTAGTGTTCCGGATTAGAGGATCTTCCATTGCTTTGAGAAATCCTTACTTGTCTCTGACATTTCCGATCAAGATATCCAATTTCCAAATCACTGAATTTGATTGAGTCTTCAAGCATCAAACCACTTAAAGAAATATCACAGTTTTATTGGAAATCTCAAGAACTCGGTTTTAACAATATTTCTAAAAAGAAAAAAATTACATTGAATATTGGGGGAGGCCTAAAGTTCCTATTACAATCTAAATACATCATCATCAAAATCTATAATATTTTTCCCAACAATTTCCCCCTTTTTAATGATGACAAACAAGTGTTTAAGAGTTCCGGTCGCTGTACTAAGAACTAATTTTATAACTTTTTTTTAGTTTCTCATAATATACAGCTTGTTAAAAAAAACTCTTAAACAAATACAATTCAAATTACAATAATTCCTAAACCAAGTCTTGTCTTGAGATTTGTGATATTTTCTGCCATTTGCCGCTTTCACTTCCAGCAGATTTTGCTTGGTAGTACAGATGGCGGTGCGTTTGATAGATCTTTAATATCCAAAGTGGATATTTGAGATCTAGGAACCAACATCTCTCCAAAAAGCAAAAACAAGAAAAAAAAGAAAGTGGAGGGAAAGGAGGCGGCGGTGGAGGAAAAAGAAAAAGATAGAAAGACAAGAAAAAGGTTTTGGAAAAGAGAATTGATTGTGAAAAAGATAAAATAAGGGTTTTTAAAGATAAAATTTTGAAAAAGAGTTTAAAAGAGAAGTATGGTGAAAGGAAAGAAAAATTTTGGAAAAGTAATTTTGAAAAATCCTTGAGAGAATGGAGCAGAGACTGCATAAAAAATTTTTGAAAAATGCTTGTAAGAAGAGTGCGGCGACTGCTCAAAAATTAAAATTTGAAGAACAAAAAAGAGAAAAAGAAAAAATAAAACAAAAATGGAGAGAGTGTTGTTCCATAGAAGGTGTATGGTGTAATCCTGAAAAATACGAGATTATCACCATATACCTTCTCTACTGCCGAGATTTTCACCATAGACCTTGAATGTCTTTTCTTCTCATTAGGCTTTCTCCATTGTTGTCTATGAGGGTGAGAAAGAAAAATTTCTCCATTGAGGATATTTTTCTTGGTGTTTTTCTCAGACAGTGAGTTTGAAGACTTTTCATATTAAAAGATTTGTTTGTGATAGGAATGGATTGGAATGTCTTGATTTAAATAGGAGAGGAGGTAGAGAGAGGGGAGGTTCACGGGTTCCATTAAGTGGGTAGTTGGAACGGTGAGAGTAAAAGAGTTTCAACTTCCAAGAAGTTGAAAAGTAGAAGGAATCTTTTACCAGTTACCAATGTGTTGAAACTGTTCCAATTAAAAATTAGTTTCGTTTGGTTTGAAAAGTGTAACTGTTTTGGTTTGGCTAAGCCCAAAAGAGTGGCCCAAAAAAAATCTATGCACTAAAGGGAAATTATTCCTATTGGGTTCTCAAGGCCCAAAATAAAACTATCATTTTTCATTCCCTATAGTTCTAATTTCTAATTAGGACGAGGTAGTACCCAAAAAAATTGTAATTCATTTTTAAAAGAAAAAGTGGTACTATTTTTCCAAAGTCCTGTACATTATAAAAATCCTAAGGACCAGTAATTTTAGAGCTAGTTGGAAATGAACTAGAGATTAAATCTTAGTTTGAGAAGGCAGATATTGCAGGGTACCTGAATCGGAGATTTCCAACTTTAGTACTTAAATTGAGGTATCCGTCTTCCATTGCTTAGGATTCATCAATAGTTCATTGCCAAAAACAATTGTTAGCCAAAAACAGTTAAGTTCCCCTTGAATTACATTCCCCCTGAATGTATGCGCTAAAAGATAAATCTCAAAAATCATACTTAAAAGTGAACATGATCAAGCATTATAAGCAGGATTAAGAGAAGTATTAAGCAATCTTTAAACCAAAATAAGCAATGTTTAAACAGGAAGGTGTTTTCATCAAAACAAACATAATGTTTTCTCATACTTCCCCCTGGTTTGATGAAGAGAACCTTCACTTCTTCTTGCGCTTTGATGATCCGGCAATCTCACCAATGCCTTGCATATTTCCACACTGTTCTCTGATGCGCCTGAGGTTGTGGTATCTCTCCTTTGTGTGGTCATCATTTGAGAAGTGGGAGACAATGGTTCCTACAGCCTCTGTTCCATCCAGACCTGAGCTAGACAGATGCTATGCTGAGTTCTCCGGATTGTTCCTCTGAGCTTCCAGGATCAAATTCGTCATGTTCAAGTGTGAAGGAATGTAGGTGAGTTCTCCTTCCTTGACTTCAATTGGGAGTTCTGGAATCAAGGATGGACTGTTGTGTTGGACAATTACATCTATCTTGCGATTTCCAGAATGCCCAAAATGCCTGAATAGCCTGAATGCTTCCTTCTGATTGTCAATAATGACCTTCAAGTAGTCTTTGGTTACTACTTGATTTGCTGAAGACACTGCTAGGGCTGATCTAATGTCCATTTGGAGAAGGGACATCTGCTTTTGTAGATTCACTGTGACTGTTGCAATCTGCTCTTTGATTTTGTTAACCTCTTTGAGTTGAAGATAACAGTCACATGCATAAGCCTCCATTGTGGTGCTCACAGAGTTACTCAATAGAGAAATGATCTCTAGAGTCTTGTCCACTGAATTGCTTATCTCTTTGAGATTAGAGCAGTATTTTTCTTCAGATTTCTCCATCAGTATGTTATGCCTAGCTTCCATCTGCTCTATTTCTTGCCTAAAGGAGGCATGCTGAGATGCTAGGGCTGATTCAATCAACCCTTGGACCTTTCTTGTCTAGGTTTCAGGTACCTCATCCGGAAGTGTAGAAGTGGAAGAGCTATGAAAATGGAAGTTGGTTACCTGATGAGAAGAAGGAGCTCTATGGAAGAGTTGCATAGGGAGAGATTCAGCATCTTCTTGCTCAGCTTCTTCATCATCAATCCTTAGTGTCGTCTCTGATTCTTCCTCTGTCTTATCAAACATAAAGTTTGAGATATCCCTAGAGAGGGAATCTCTTTCTTTATCTCCAATGTTTTGCTCAAAGATGGCAGCTGGAGTTTCAGAGGTCTCCAGTCCATCTATTTGAGCTTCCTTTTAAGCTTCTGCAGAACTCCTCTGGATTTCTACAGCTTGGTCTTCTTGGGCTTCATTTACAGTTGTGTTTGGAGGGGTGGACTTCTCAAAATTTCCAAAAGACTTCTCCGGAATCTCAAGTTCAGGCTGATTGGAGACCTCACAAGGAGTTGTGAGAATCTCTAGAACTTGAGATTGGAGGAGTTGATGAGGTTCTTCTTCTGAGGCTTCCTGGTGCTGGTCTCGTTGGGGAGAAGTTGCATTCTCCTGGACAACTTCAGGCAGAACAGTCTCAAAAGCAGGGGAGGTTTCCGGAAAAATTTGGAAATCCTCTGCTGTGGCTTCCATATCTGCCTGTGCTTCAGTGGTAAGAGCCATCTGATCTTCTGTAGCCTTTGAGAAGATTGGCCTGTAGACTGCAGGATTGACAATTGTAGTTTTTCGGGTAGTAAACCTTCCCAATAAAGGGTTAGTTTTCTCTCCGAGTGTCGTATTTCTCGAGGAGTGGACGAAGGGAATTAGTTTAATTTCTCTAACTAGGCGAAGGTTAGGATTGGTTTATGAAAGTCTTCTCGGGACGATTGTAAAAAGGGACAGAGTAAAAATAATAAATTAAGTTTACATAGTATAAGTATAGATCTGGACCTAGGGTCTGGACAACATTTGGATCTATTTTATCATATTAAATTAACAATTGGAATAATAATATTTCTATTACTACTCATCCATTTCTAGATTTGTACTTAACCCGTTGTACTTGAATATCATAGTCAATTGACATACCATATTTGCTCAATAAATAGCTAATTAAATCTTCCGATATTAATTAACTAAATAAGGCAAGAACAACTGACTAACCATTCCAACATTAATTTAATATAAGAAAATAAACAACCAAACTAGTTCGGACCCAGAGATCTGGACCCTAACTCATACTATGCAAACATGAATTAAGACAGCATTTTATTAAATAAAGAAAACTTACAACTTCCGTAAAAGCGGAACAGAACTGATCGGGAGTAGAATTCCTCCAAAAATTACTCTAAAACTACTAAAATGCTAAACTAATACTTGGACTTGGAATATAAAGCTCAAATCCCAAGAGAGGGGATGAAAGTGATGTGTTGAATGGGGAGAATCGCGCTGTATTTATAGGACAGAGGCCGAGGCGTCCAATTCAAAGCGTCCAAGTCCAGGCGTCCAGATCGGGACACTTGAGCTGCTCCGGCCAACCAGGTTTTGCCACGTGTCTTCCTTGGTCTGCAATCCAGCCAAGGCGTCCAACTCCAAGCGTCCAAGTTGGACGCCTTGAGGCCTTGGTCCGTTGGGCTTCACGGCTGTTACGAGATCTTGGCCCAATTTCACTGATTTTCGGCCCGAACGTCGATTTTACCTTCTCAGAAGCTCGTTCAAGCCCGAAACTTGATCCTTTGATGATTTATTCCCTTTTTCTCAAGCATTTGAACATAAAATGGATAATTTATGATGATTTTATGTGGAATCCTTTTTCATGACTCTTAGAATGAAAATGAGAGTTTTATCCATCGAAATCACATTTTAAGAGATAATTAAATATTATTTACAGCAATAACGTTTAAATATGATGTAAATGATAAGAACGAAACGGACTTATCAAGGATCTTCATCGTCAGCCTCAAATTCTGAAACTGGTGAGGTGACCAAGTGTTCCAGATGCAAGTCTTCATAGTTCATTTGCCATACCCAGTCAACATCCAGGATTTGCTCACAGCAATAGTTGACTAGCAGACCCAAGCATCTCTTGATGATCTTCTCATTCTTTAGTTGCTAGTCCCAACCCAACAACTGTTCTGCTGAATTTCCAACTTTCTAAGCTCTCCAGTCAAAGTAGAGCTGCCAGAATTGGTTCTCAGCATCATCAGTTTGAGGCTGTGAGGAAGTTGGAGAATTCTGAACTTGAGGAATTTCTTCTTCAAGTTGTTGAGGGCTCTGGTTGTGGGCAGAGGTTTCCTCAACAGGTTCCTTTCCCACCAACTCATCCAGGTTGGCATTTCCAGATGTTGAGGGGTGGTGATTTTCCTTTTCTTCTTCCTTTGTAGTTCCCCTTGGGTAGAAACTTCTCCTTCTTCTTCCAGATTGACCAGAGCAGGGTTCTGTGGTGCTTCAACACTGGGAGAGGGAGACACCACATGCTTCCTCTTTACTGACTTCTTCAGATTTATAATGGGGATATTGTCTGAAGAGGCTTCATCCTGTGCAGTTGTGCTAGCACCAGCTTTGTTTTCTCCTTTGGAAGACAAATAGTATAGCCAATATCTGGCTTCATACTTCTTGCCTTCAAAAGCAACACCCGTGGCCTCCAAGATGTACCCAAGGTACAATCCTTGACACAAGTATTTCTGTTTGGGCTTTCCTAGGTGCTTAGAAATGGAATTGAAGAAATGTGCAGCCCAATTTACCTTAGATTTGGTAATGAGGGCGTTGATGATGAAAGCCCTCTCTTGAGTGATGTCGTCAGCATGCCCTCCACTGCCACATTCAAGGCATGCGATGACCAATTCCAGGACTAACTTGTAGTCATTGTTCAAGTCAGCTTTCTTCACTGGGCCAGAGGGAACTTGCTCAGAAATTCCAATAATCTTCCAATCCAGATTCTTGGCTGGAAGTCTCCCAATTTCACTTCCAGAATTGGGAAGATGGAGTTTTTCTTCCAATTTTCTCTGTGAAATCTTCACTTTTGCTCCTCCAACAGTAGACTTGATGATTTGAACTGTCCTCTGTGGCTCCTTCTTCGATTGGACAGTCTTGACCTTTCCGTTCCTGAAGAATTCAAGAACTTCTGCTTCATATTTGGAATGGATCTCCATATGAAGGAATTCAGAGAGTTCTTGAGCAGCAATCATCTCGAGATAGTTTTGATAGAACTCCGTTGAAGAGCATTTGGCTTCCAACTTCTGGAAATGGACATTAGCGCCAACAACCTTCATTTTCTCAGAAATTTGAGTGAGAGAATCTGAAGAATCTGAAGAAATTTTAGGGTTCTTGAGAAAGTTCTCGCGAAGAAGACGACGAAAAATCTGAGTGGGCAGTTGAGATCTGAATAGTGGCGATTGGGTTTAATTTGAGCGATTTATGCGGCTAGTGGCGATTGGGTTTTTAACTATTCCCAAGGCCACGTGCTTACCCAATATTTTGACAGACGTGGAAAGTGGACTGCCACGTGTACCGCGCTTAGTCTAATTGAATTAGACCAATTTTGTGAAGCAAATCGGAAAACTTGGCTTCACTTAGTGGTTTTGTGAAGATATCCGCCAATTGTTCCTCAGTTGAGATATACTCAATTTTGATATCTTTCTTTTCCACATGATCTCTGATGAAGTGATGCTTGACATCAATATGCTTAGTGCGAGAATGATGCACTGGATTTTGTGAGATAGCTATAACACTTTGATTGTCACAGAAGATTGTCACTTCTCTTGTCTTGACTCCATAGTCCAGCAGTTGTTGCTTTAGCCACAAGATCTGAGCACAACAACTACCAGCAGTAATGTACTCTGCTTCTGCTGTTGATGTAGAGATGGAGTTTTGTTTCTTACTGAACCAAGAAACAAGATTTCCACCAATGAATTGACAAGTACTAGATGTACTTTTCCGATCAACTTTGCATATGGCAAAGTCAGAATCTGAGTATCCCACTAACTCAAATGAGCTACTCTTAGCATACCATAAACCCATGTTCTGAGTTCGTTTGAGGTATCTAAGAATCCTTTTAGCTGCTATTAGATGACTTTCCTTTGGCTTGGACTGGAATCTGGCACAAACACCTACTGCATATGAGATATCCGGACGGCTTGCAGTAAGGTAGAGTAGAGATCCAACTATTCCTCTGTAGAGAGTTTGATCAACATCCTTTCCATCTACATCCATATCAAGCTTGGTGGATGTACTCATGGGGACAGAAACGGATGACTTCTGATCAACTTTGAATTTCTTGATAAGATCCCTTGTGTACTTGGCTTGATTAATGAGAGTCCTTTCACTTCTCTGTTTGATTTGAAGACCAAGGAAGTAGTTGAGTTCCCCCATCATGCTCATCTCAAATTTTCCTTGCATGAGGGTGGAGAACTTGGTGCAAAGAGCTTCCTTAGTCGAGCCAAATAAGATGTCGTCCACATAGATTTGGACCAATAAGAGATCTTCTCCATCTTGTAGTTTGAACAATGTCTTGTCAATGACTCCTTTGGTAAATCCATTGTCTATAAGAAATTGAGACAATGTATCATACCAAGCTCTTGGTGCTTGTTTGAGTCCATATAGCGCCTTTTTGAGTCTGTACACTTGATCGCCTTTAGTGTGTAACTAGCTCAAATCCTGGAGGTTGTTCCACATAAACTTCTTCCTCTAGGTTTCCGTTGAGGAATGCGCTTTTGACATCCATTTGATAGACTTTGAAGTCCTTGTGAGCAGCAAAGGCTAGAAACAGCCTTATAGCTTCAAGTCTAGCAACTGGAGCGAAGGTTTCATCAAAATCTATACCTTCTTCTTGACAATATCCTTTGGAAACCAACCAGGCTTTGTTTCTAACAACAACGCCGTTTTCATCCATCTTGTTCCGGAAGACCCACTTTGTCCCAATGACATGTTGATGAGTAGGTCTGGGAACAAGTTTTTTGACGTCATTTCTGGAAAATTGGTTGAGTTCTTCTTGCATTGCATTGATCCAATCAGAATCAGCTAGAGCTTCTTCAATATTCTTTGGTTCCACTTGTGAGATGAAACAAGCAAGCATAGCTTCTAGATTCTGTTGGGCACTCCTTGTGCGAACGCCAGATTGAATATCTCTAATGACTTGTTGAGGAGGATGATCCCTTAACCAACGAAGATTGTGTTGATTAGGGTTGACTGGTTGATCTAGTTCATCTTCTGGTTGAAGAACAGAGTTTGTTGGTGATTCCGGATGGATTGGCACTGGGTCGCCATTTCTGGAATTGTCGCCATGTGAGTAATCCGGAATATTGGAAGGCTGGCCAAGATTTCCGGTAGGCTCAGCACCGTCTGAATCTGGATTTCTTTGTGAAGTCTTCAGTGGTAGACTTCCGAATGGAATGAACTCCGTAGGTTTCATCCTATCTCTTTCATTGACTTCTTCATCCTTGTCTGAGAGATCCAGAACCTCATGATCATGCTTTGAAGGCTTGTCAACCACATGTTTTTCATCAAAAATAACATGTATTGACTCTTCAGTGATCATGGTTCTTTTGTTGAAAACTCTGAACGCCTTGCTCACCATAGAATATCCAAGGAAGATGGCCTCATCTGATTTCTCATCAAAAGTATTCAGATGATTCTTCCCATGGTTTAACACAAAACACTTGCTCCCAAAAATATGAAAATATGATATATTAGGCTTTCTCCCGTTCCACAGTTCATACGGAGTTTTGTTGTGCCTTTTATAAATCATACTTCTATTTTGAGTATAGCAAGCTGTGTTAACAGCTTCAGCCCAGAACCTTTTTGGCAAGAAAGCTTCTGCTAGCATGGTTCTTACTGCTTCCTTCAAGGTTCTGTTCCTTCTTTCTGCTACAACATTCTGTTGAGGCATCCTTGCTGCGGATGTCTGATGAAGAATTTCGTTCTCTTCACAGTAATGAATGATGATTTCATTCAGGAATTCTGTGCCTTTGTCAGATCTGATCTTCTGGATGGTCTGACATAGGGGTGTTCATCGGGTCAAACCCGGACCGGACCGGCCCGGACCGGGACCGGACCGGGACCGAATAAGGGGCATTTGGTGGACCGAGGACCGGACCGATTAAGCTAAGGACTGGCCCGGGACCGGACCGGTAAAACCCGGACCGGACCGGGACCGGACCGAATAAATCTTAATTTTAATATTTTTTTAAATTTGATTTTATTTATTTAATTTAAAGTATTCAATTGAATAAAAATATTACTACAACTAATTTTTAATTGTAACATACACTAAACATTATCAAACACAATTGTTTTGAATTTTTTAAAAAAAAATTAAATAAAATATATATCTTCCATCCGTATTACATAAAACTTGTTCATAATTTTTATTTTGCATAGGGAATATTCTTCTTCTTAGTACATTTTTGTTTTCTTGTAATATTTTTTTGAGTTTTCAATTTATTTTGACAAACAGATACATTTTTTATTATTTTTGTCCATGAGATTGTTAACAATGTTTGTTCTGCGGATTAGAGTTTTATCATTGATAAAGTACAAATTTAAGTTATAGTATTGGTACATAAATTTGAAATGCATGAGATCGCTAATATAAAGGTAATGTTTACTTTTTCACACTTTTAATATTAAAAATATTTAAAAAGCATTACAATTGGTATCTTATTTTGAATTAAAATGTATTTAAAAAATTATATTAAATAATAAAATCAAAACATTTAAAAAAATTTAGCATTAAAGTTAAACTAATTTTAAGTATAAGAAAAAACCTTAAAAAAATACAATATTATAAACTTATATAGAAAAAAATATTTAAAAAAATAGAATCTAACCGAACCACCGGTCCGGACCGAAACCCGGTGGACCGGACCTGACCGGACCGGAACCCGAATAAGGAAAAAATGAGGACCGGAGACCGGACCGGATAAGGACCGGTCCGGACCAGTCCGGTCCGGTTTTGGCCGGGTTTCGGGTCGGTCCGGGTCTGGACCAAATAATGCACACCCCTAGTCTGACTTGCTTGGTTTTGAATCAGCTTCATGCAGTTTGTGAGCTTCCCTTGCGTTTCCTTCTTGCTGTTGAGGAAGATTGTCCACGTGTATCTTGAGTAATCATCAACTACCACCAGGACATATTTCTTTCCACTTAGACTTATTGGAGTAATAAGTCCATGTGAACAAGACTTAATATCCTTGTAGTTGAGGGTGCCGGTTTTGCCTTGAAAGTGGACTTGACTTGCTTTCCTTTCTGGCAAGCATCACAAATGCTTTCCTTCCTCAATACAGCATTGGGAAGGCCTTCTACTAACCCTTCTTTGGACAGCTTGTTGAGAGTTTTGAAGTTGAGATGACTCAACCTCTTATGCCAAAGCCATAGAAGGTTAGTGTCACCTTTGCTGATTAGACATGCTTCCTTGACATCGTCCCATATTACTTCATAGATATTCCTGATTCTCTTGCCAGTGAGAATGACTTCATTTGTGGAGATGTTCTTGAGAGATGCCATGTCCTTGCAGAATTCCAAGGAGTAACCTTTATCACAAAACTGACTTATGCTAAGAAGGTTATAATTGAGACCTTCAACATAAGATATAGCTTGGATGGTTAGTCCCTTGTACACCAGATTTCCTAGCCCTTTAGTAAGGCCAAAATCATTGCTTCCTCCAAAAGTAACTCTTGGACCATCATAGGGAATTAGATTGCTCAAAAGGCTCGCATCACCCGTCATGTGTCTTGAACAGCCACTGTCTAAGTACCAGACACCTGGGTACTTAGCGGCTTCCTGCATTAGGAGGAGGAAGATTTTGGTACCCAATTAAGTTTGGGTCCGGAATAGTTAATGGTGTGTGTCCCTACATCAAGTTTGAAGTTGCAGGGAATTTTCATTGCAGCCCTTAACTTGTTGGGATTATAGTCATAGTTGTAGCCATAAAACTTCCTACGTGCTGGTGGTGCAGTTTCCTGTTTCCTCCTAGCAAACTTAGGTTGATAAGACCTATAGTTTTGTCTAGGTTGTGCATAGTGTGGCCTGTGACGGTTATAAGCATACTTAGGTGGAACAAACATTTTCTGGGGTGGAGGATGACTATATCTTGGCATAGTTCTCCACTCAGAATTTCTCGGAAAACTCCTGTCTACCCCATAATGAGTATAGCCTCGTGTGTATTGGGGGTTGGAGGGTTTTCTTCTGAAATTATTTCCTTTTTGAGGTCTGTCCGACTTCCTATAGTTCTTAGGAGGGACTACCTTTTTGGGAACTTCTGTGGATTTCTCCTTCTCCTTTCCTTTCTGCTTATTTGGTTTGGCAGTAGGTTTAGGAGGGATGAAAGTTGTTCTTCCTTTCCTTTTGGAACTGGAGGGGTCAAACCCAAGTCCTTCACGACCTGTATGTTTGGTCGTTTCAAGAAGCTTATCCACTGCTTCTTTGGACTTAAGTATCCCTAGCTCCTTGTTAAGGGATTTCACCTTTTCAGAGAGAGATTCATTTTCTGCTTTAAGTTGAGTGATCTCATTTAGTTGACTTTTCTGACCTTCAGTCAATTTGAGATTCTCTTCACTTAACAGCTTGTTCTCCTCTGTTAAGGATGAGTGTTTGAGATTTATTTCCTCAAAATCTTCCATCATCTTTTTGAACTAGTCAAGAAGATTTTCAGAAGTTGGTATGCTTTCATAAGAAGATGAGCAAGAGGTTTGTGAGGTTACCTCTTGATCAGCATCATCTTTGGCCATTAGACAGAGGGTGTCATCTTCTGACATAGTCCACCGGTCCTCATGGTTGGACTTCTCAGCTCTGCGCTCCATGCAGACGAGGGCTTCTTCATCCGAGCTTGAACTGGATGACTTGTCACTTTCAGCTGCAACCATTGCCTTCATTTTCTTCTCGTTCCTTTCTCTTTCTCTGTACTTCTCCACTTTTGGGTACGGGCATGCTGACTTCCAATGACCAGGCTTCCTGCAGTTGTAACATAAATAAGATTCAGGAGGGAAGTCACTTACATGTGGCTTTCCCTTGGATGGCCTTCTGACTGAGTCAGCTTTCTTGAAGAACTTCTTGAACTTCCGGAATTGCTTGACCATCATGGCAAATTCCTCATCGTAGTTCTCCATTTTTGAGCTTGACGGCCGGCTGGAGGAAGGTGTGTCACAGTTCCTTGTGCATGTCCCTTCACTTGATGGGACTCTTGGATTTGTCATCAATGTCGTGGGGAAGGGAGTGACTTGTTCTTCCTTCTTCTTCTTCAGCTCGTGCTCATAGGTTCTGAGCTCATTAAGGAGACCTTGGACTGTGTAGTTCTCCAGGTTTCTTCCTTCTTCCATGGCTGTGGCTTTGGTGTACCACTCAGTTGGAAGTGATCTCAGTAACCTTACATTCTTTTCTTTGGGAGAAAGAACGTGGTTAAGTGATGCAAGATCATTTAAAATTTTGTGGAATCTTTCATCCAACATATCAAATGATTCTCCGGGAAGCATTTTGAAGCTCTCGAACTTCTCAAGCAGAACTTCCATCTTTTGCTTTCTCAAATCCTCTGATCCCTCACATAGCTTCCCAAGACCTTGCCATATCTCCATGGCAGTCTTGAGATGCTTGATCTTGGAGAAGGTGATGGGATCAAGTGTCTTGAAGATGGCTGCTTTGGCGACGTTGTCCAGATTGTGCTTTTTGCAATCCCTATCATCCCATTTCTCCTTGGGCTTTGGAACGTACTGAACTACATCTAGAGTGGCTGGATTCCTCTCAGGATTCTCCATTTGGATTTTCAAGGGTCCATCTTCAAGCACCATCCACATGCAGTCATGTAGAGCATAGAGATGTGCTTCCATCATGATCTTCCAATCATCATAACCTAGAAGAGAAAACTTGGGCAAACCGTGATCCATATTGTTCACCATTATGATCGCTTCTCGTTAATCTAAACGTAGATAGTGAGATGTTTGCTCCGATACCAATTGGTGGTCCCAAAGTGGTGAGATACAAAGTCTAGAGGGGGGTGAATAGACTTTGTTACAAATTTAAAACTTTTTCGTTTCTTTTGAAAATGTGAAAATGAGTGTTAATCTAGAGTTCTTGTGAACTTTAGATTGTGTGCGGAATTTGGTGGGTAGTGTGAGCAGTAATCAATATGGATGGGTTAGTTTTCACAGTTAATATAATTGCAAGTAAGAGTAAAGATAAAAGAGAGAGACACGCAAACTTTAACGATGTTCGAAGGTGGGGTAATCCTTCTACGTCCTCAAAATCCACTATGTAGTTGGTTGTTGAATAATGAACCAACAATTACACTTGTGTGAATTTCTACACGGTATATCTTCGCAAGGCCAATGTTGCTACTGCACTCGTGCTGGCTTTGTTGTTTTTTCGAAGGTCACGCTTCTTCAACAACTGCAAGATCCGAACAATAGGACTTGCAAGATCTAAGAAAGTTGATCTACCCCCTTTTAATCAAGAAGTTTGATCAAAAGTTATATCCTTCAACGTGGTGTGGTACTTGAGGCAAGGAAACCTTCAAGTGTTTACACTATAGCTCTTTGGAAGGAGGAGAAGTTTGCTTCTGGATAAGGAGTTTAGAAATCTCTCTTTATCAAGCTTTTTGGGCTAACTGTGAATGAGATAGCTTTGTTGTTAGAGGTTGCTTCGTTGTGTTTGTCTATCTCATCGTATCTTCTCCAGTCTTCCAAGGTTGCTATTTTATAGCTGGATTGGATAATCTATCCGTTGAGTCAAAAGAGATTATCCGTTGCATTTGCTGGCTTCAATTTTGAATGCAGATTGTGATTGAGGATTCCTCATTGGAATGGGTGTTTGGACATACCCAATTGTTTGAGGAGGGATTCCTTTTTCCACAGAATCCGTCTTCTAGCTGTTGTTCAAGAATTCTGGACTGTAGCACTTTACTCAATTTGTCTTCTAGTGCTTGTTTAGGAATTCTAGACGAGCTCTTTAATTTAAGAGGTCCAGTCTTTGTCTTCAAGTCAATTGTTCTTGAATCAGCGTAGATATCTTCAATCTAGCCGTTGAAAATCAGAGATTGATTTTTCCTTACCAACGGGTAGAATTTCTTCATTCAAGACTTAGATAATTTTCTAAGTCTTTTCTCACTTGTCCGCTTGTGAGAGTTCCGGTCTTTCTGAGGCATCCGGTTCCTTCGCTGACAAATCCGGAAGAGTCATTCAAAGACTTCCGGGTGAGAAAGAGATCCGCGCTAGTCTTCCGATTTGGATGACTTAGCATTCAGCGGGTTGTAGCGAGACATCCGGTTATCATGTAGTGTTCCGGATTAGAGGATCTTCCATTGCTTTGAGAAATCCTTACTTGTCTCTGACATTTCTGATCAAGATATCCAATTTCCAAATCACTGAATTTGATTGAGTCTTCAAGCATCAAACCACTTAAAGAAATATCACAGTTTTATTGGAAATCTCAAGAACTCGGTTTTAACAATATTTCTAAAAAGAAAAAATTACATTGAATATTGGGGGAGGCCTAAAGTTCCTATTACAATCTAAATACATCATCATCAAAATCTATAATATTTTCCCAATAGAAGGACTCAACCGTCTCCTCAAGGCGATGGGCCTGGTTGCTCCTCTCGGCCTCCAGTTTGGTCGAGCGACCCTTCTCCTCCTCCAACTCTCTTGTAAGGCGAGCGACCTCCTCCTGTAGCTCCCTCTGCTTATCTTCTGCAGCTTTCTTCGCCTCATCCATAGTCACTTGGCGATCTTGCCTCCGGCCGACGAGCTCGATCATTCCCAGCGTGGCCTAAACCAGAGCATGAGGAATCACGAATGTAGGGCAAAAGGAAAGGGGGAGGAATGTAAGACAGAAAGGGGGTGAGAAGGGAATTAAGGCAAATACCTGACTAAGCTTTAGAAGAACCATGTTGTTGAGGTCCTCATCAGAACCGGCAGAGATGCGAGCCCGGTCTTGAGCGGGGAGGGTGACCAAGGTCTCCAGCTGCACGTCCCTTAGACTTGGGATGGGGGAGGAATGCTAAACCTCGTCGAGCGACCCTCGATCGCCACCTCGTAGGTCACTTCAGGTGGTGAGGGAGGTCGCTCCGAGATGGCCTTCTGAGACGACCCTGCCAGGTCGACCCCAAGCGTCAAGGAACGCGGCGGGGAGTTAATCGCCATCATTCCCGTTTCCGGAGCCACATCGTCCTGATCTTCCACCTCGATAATAACCTGTTCCTAAAGGGGCCATCTTCGCCACGCGAGGACGAACGCTTGCTCCTGGTCTGCCGGGCTGCATCCCTCTTCCTCTTTCTCCCTGCAATGAAGTGGCCGATCAAGAGATCACCCTCCATCTCTTCTTCTAACCCCTCTTGCTCAACTGAAAACGGATGGAACAGTTCAGCACTGAAAGAGATAAAATTGAGATCCCTAATGGAGAAAACAATTATTACCAAAGGGCCCACAGTAAGAACTTCCCTCAGGGATGTCCCTTAGCAGGTCAGGCTGATGGCGATGCTCATCCTGGACAAACTCAAACCCCAGCGCTGCTAGAGATTCCTCGGTCACCACCTTCTTAATCTCGACGGCCCCTTGGCCACAGAGTTTCTGGGTGATGGATTGGAGAGTGGCGTTAGATTGGGGACACGGGACGCGACGAAAGGATGGGAGCCCTGAACCCGTGAAAGGAGATTCGGGCCCCGTAGAGACAAAGACGAAAAAGGGCTTCCAGTCCTTGGTTGACCCTTTCTTGTCGCTAGTGAAGAGTTTGCTGGATCGTTGGGAAAGGCTGGCATAGGACGCCCAATCCCCATGACCTTTGGCCAGTTTGAAGTTAAAAAGGAAATGGTCAAGGGTAGGCTTCACCTCTACTTTCTTACATCGGATCAAGTAACCGACGATATACCAGTGAGAATTGGGACCAGTTGGCAAGGGAGGAGATCCACCTCGTTGAGGAACTCAATCAACAACGAGTGAAAATGGAATCGCAGCCCCTTCTTCAAAGAGGCCAGATGAACGGTAAAGAACCCTGAAGGAGCATCCAGGGCGGTTTGGGTGCTAGTGGGCCGTAGGACTTCAATAGAGGGCCCGACCATGTTAGTGGCGTCGGAGAACCCACGGGTAGTAATTTGACAATGGCACAACCCCATGATGTTCTCATCCAGTCTAACCCTCTTGCCCTTCAGTGCCGGGGTCGAGGGGGGGGATTGCTTCCTCAGCTGGCGCAGCTTTTGGCCGGGCACGGCCACCGGCGATGGCTGAGAAGAATTGGTCTGACCTTGGTCATGGCCAGAGGCCGAGTGACCGGCTTGATGAGAACTAGACGACGAAGAAGCCGAGTCAGAATCACAGACAATCATGATGGTAAAAGGGGGAACTAACCTGAAGTAGAAGGAAAACGGGTCGGGTAATGGAGGAAGAGCAAGTGAAGAAGCAAGTGTAGCAGGTAGGGAAGAATGGCGTCCTGCGGAGGTTTTATCAGAACGTTAGAAGGCGAAACTGCAGGCCATGATTGCTTTTAGTGGAGATCGTGCCAAACGTCACGCGAAACCCAATGAACGGCTCGGATCCGTTGAGGGGGAGCCCATGTGGACTTCGTAAACTCCCCATCCCTCAAGGTGGCCCGTCTGAGGAATGAGGAGTTGGGGGGCTTGTGATGGGCCGATATCCAACAGGTGGCCCAAACATCTTACCTAGAAGGCGGCGGGTCAAGCATGCGGTGAAGGCTTGAATCTGGGCCGGCCCAAGATGCGGGGCCCGAATCAACCTAATTCAAGAGACAACTGGAAGAGCCAATCTATGTACAAGAGGAGACTCAGCTGAAGGCGGGGACTTAGCCGAGAAAAGAGGATCACGCCATTGGCGGATGAGACTTCCTTTTGATTGTGAATTACCTTAACTATCCAAGAATCCATGTATAAATAGAGGGGACCTGAAAGGGGGATCCTCAAGCTAAATTTAGCTAATAATACACAAATATTTCTCGAGTTCTTGTTCTTATTTTATTTCTTGTGATCCATTCTTCTGAATTGGATCATTTGGTGGATTTATTGTCCATCAGCACCAATACCGATAACGGTGCTATAGGGTGACGGTACCGGAACCGCATGTTTTGACACCGGAGTCAGACCGGAATCATACCGTGTCCACCCTAGAGTTGGGTGATGGAATGCTCTATGTTAATGTTGTTGAATTTTGACCCCCATCGGTAGATCGATCCCCCATTTACCGGTCGGCATCCGGTTTAGTTCCCAGAACGAGCCATTGAGGTCACCTGGTGATCAACGAAAACCCTAGATGATCACAACGCCCGTCGGCCGACACCAGCTCTCTCTCTCTCTCATAATTGTGTCGGTCTTCACTTTCCGTAAATAAGAATACCGCTTTGACGATGGAAGACGATGACGAAGTACAATCACAGCCTTCAGAGGGGACTGGATCTCCGGCATCACCTCGGTCCAACGGCAGGATAACGGTTACGGTTGCATCCGCCCCTCCACCTCCGAACAGTAATACCTTGACCTTAGCTTTACCCATACAACACCTGTCAAAGACCTCCGGAGGTGGTGGCGGCAGCGGGAGAGAAGATTGCTGGAGTGAAGGTGCTACGGCGGTGCTAATTGATGCATGGGGTGAGAGGTACCTAGAGTTGAGTCGGGGAAATTTAAAGCAGCAACACTGGAAAGATGTTGCGGAACTTGTTAGCAGTCGGGATGATTATACCAAACCCCCCAAAACTGATATTCAGTGCAAGAACCGGATTGACACCGTGAAGAAGAAGTACAAGCTGGAGAAGGCGAAGATTGGGGCTGGCCAAGGACCCAGCAGGTGGACATTCTTTGAAAAGCTGGATCAATTGATTGGCCCTGCAGGGAAGACTGGAGGAGGTGAGACTTCCGCAAGCCACCATAAGGTTCCAATGGGTAAACCTATGGGAGCAAGATCTGCTTTTCAGCTCCGGCAACACCAGCCACAATTGCTGCAGAGGCAGAAGCCCGGCTTTCGAAGAAGGCCTCCTCATGTTTATTCAGAGACGTCAGAGTCAGAGCTGGAGCCTTCTCCCAATTCAAGTGATAGCTCTCCACCTCCCACTTCTGAGAAAAAGAGGCCTAGGATGAATTCCAGTGTGGTGGCTGTTAGACCACCCACGACAATTCCTAGAGGAGGAGGAGGAGGGTGTGGAGTTGGCACTTCTGATAGTAATTGGGCAAATTCATTGAGAGAGTTGTCTCAAGCCATTCTAAAGTTCGGGGAGGCTTATGAGCAAGCAGAGAGTGCAAAGCTGCAGCAGATGGTGGAGACTGAAAAGCAGAGGATGAAGTTTGCCAAGGAGTTGGAATTGCAGAGAATGCAGTTCTTTATTAAAACACAGTTGGAGTTATCCCAGCTAAAAAACGGGTGGAGTGTTGGTAACAGTAGTCACCATTGCAATAAAAACAGCACAGCTGCCAACAATAACAACATCAACAGCTACAACAGCAACTAGGAAGCTGCTTAAATTTAGGTTTGTTAACATTCTTTTTCTTAGGCAAATGACTAATGCTTAATTTTTTTTCATCCTGTTAACTAGAAATCCGTAGAATTTTTTTAATATGGCAGATCTATGGTAAATGTTGTTGTATCATTATTTACTTTGTGAAACTACTATTTGATATGGATTGGATGCTTCAAGTTCATTAGTGATAATAATAATTATGTACTTGTTCCTTGCTCCCATTAGTGAACATTATTATCACAATGCTTTGTACAGTTATGGTATTCAGAAAACTTCCATTCTAATTGTTGTTATCCTTGATACATTGATTAATCAGTATGTTATTTCCTAGAAATTTCATGAAATTTCTCCATTTTCATTGCGGTCTTCCTTAGCTGCCAAGGAAAAGTTACACAATGCAACTCAAATTGCCTACTATTTCCTTGAATGCACAATGCTTTTCTTCCACTCTTAATGATGTATCCGAGTCCGACCCTTTCAGGTCCTTCCCCACGCCTCACACAATCATGGGAGCCAAAAAACTTACGTTCAAACATTATGATCGATTTTTAGTGAGAATTCAATGTCCTTTAACCCGAAAGGCCAAAATAACTTTCGTTTTGGACCTAGGGGTTCCGCTGGCCAATCCCCATTCCGTCCAACCCAACCTCAAATATCTAAAAGTATTTTATTTCCTTTTGATATCCAAAATAAAGTCTCTTCCATCTATTTTAACCGCTGGTTAAAATAAGAAACCAAAACAACCCCATTCATCTTGCAACAACCTCCCAATATGGTCCCTGTTGGAGTTGGTACCCTTATGGCCAACTGCTGTTGTAATATCTTAGATATTTTCTATCATGTAAAGGTAGATGTAATAAGTTTACAAATATCTCATGCTAATGTAAACTCTTAATTACATTCCTAGAATTATATTATAAGATGTTTATCAGAATGAGTCTTCTGATGTTGAGACTAACATCTCGTCACTTAGTATAATTCTAAACGGTCTATAGTCAAAGCATTAACGAGAGTATGATATCGTTAGTGCGTGTGAGACTAGTGAGAGTTAGATGTTTGACCTAGTCTCTTGGTCAATGACGGAGTGTTCGCATCTACTCTCGGGCAGATATTATCGTTAATAATAGGATGCCAGACCTGACCCACCTTAAGGACATTGCCTAGACTTTTAGTCTATGCTCTAAGTGTCCTTAATGCGACTATTGGTATAACGATCCTTAGACTTGAAGTATTACGTTTTTCGAATGCGTGAACCCGCATGCTTTGATTCATTGTCCTAAGCCGTATGAAATAAGGATGGTACACAGGCTTTGTATTGGGCATGCCGCTGCACGTATTCGAAGACGTAGATTACGTACAAAGAATTTGTCACTGCTACTCAAGCAGAATAATGTCTTATAGGGGCCCACTAATAAGTATGACTGAAGAAATGCATGGCCATGCTGAGATGAGTTTAGACATCTGTTCTCATTAGTCAAACTTGTTAATCAGTAAATAACTTAATGGCTACAACTTGGATATTTTATATCCCTTGCACTAAGTTAAGACATTGGGACAAAAGGATCTACGTTATACAAAGTCTTAGTCGTAGAAAGGTTTTGACGGAGCAAACGTCTGAACTTATAATCTGGGGGTAATAATGTGTTGCTAGATACCGCTTATTACTTACAGTATTGTGTAGAATTAATACCGTGGCCAGTTTTATAAGTGCCACTATATGGGTCACACACTTTGAACAATTTAAAGAGTAGGATTATAAGAAAGGATAATATTTAATTTGTATATTGTAAAATAGTAAAATAAAATATGTAAATATATTTTGTATATGTATTTATTACTTAGTATGTACGTTTTTTTGTTATAATAAAAATGTGTGTGTGTGTGTCTATATATATATATATATATATATATATAAATATAAATATAGGGGCCGGTTCCAGTAAGAATGGTGCTTGGTGAAAGAAATAAGAACGATAATGATCCATTAGATGAGATGAATTGGATGGCCAAGATTTTACATCATGTTTAATGGTTGGCGACTAATTAAAATGTTAAGTATTAATTAGATTCCTTTAAAATAGGGTGGTAGTAGTTAATAAGGGTATACACGGAAAACAAAAAGTACATTAGAGAAACGCTATAAAAATCCCCCATACTTTGCACTTTCTATTTTATTACATAAAAAAATTAATTTCATTTTCTTATTCTACTATAATGCTTATTTACACATAACTTTTTGTACCCAAGTCCGTCTTTGACAAATAATTTGTTGTTAGAGATCTACCAAACGATACCTATATTGAATACTTTCTCCGTTCTAATTTAAATGACATATTTATCATTTATAGTGTCAAACTTTATTTACTTTATTTTTTTAACATCTTATTTCTTTTGTTCAATTTTTTTTGTTACTCATTTGATAAAATAATATTGTATTATCATCTTTTTATGGGATGCTTTTTAATATTCCATTTTTTCCAATGCAATGTGATGGTTGATATATGCGTTGTGATTTGTCGTTTTGATTTTATTCAAATTTTAATTCTTAATTTTTTGATTAGTGAATAATGACTACTAATTGACTTTGTATGTGATGAGAAAACCTGAGAATGCATTGCATTTCAACCAAGTGTGATACAAATTTGAAAAATAGTTTACCTATGCGGGATTATATTCAAACCCACACCCATAATGCTTACCGCTCTACCATTTGAGCTTATAAACAAGAATTTGGTTTTTCAAAGATATTCTCATCTTATACTTAAACATATTAAATATGCATTTTAATTATTTAAATCTGCATCACTGAACGTGTTTCTTATCCATATTCAAATGTATCACATTACATTTCGGTGCATCATTGTTTGCAAAATTTTCATTATCTAGAATACATTAGTGCATCATAATTGTGTAATGAGAATTTCACCATCTCATAGATAAAAATCCACTTTTGTTCTTAGAATATACAATAATCCTTTACCTCGACTTTAAGAATGCAATTCTTTATAATGGAAATGCATTACCTTTATTCATAGAATGCACAATAATAGAAATCCACAAAGTGTTTGTTCATCAATATAATGATTAAACATTAGTAGCGATGAAAACCATGTTAAACTGCAATGCACTTTTAATTCTCTATGATGCTTATCTATGGGGTATAATACGCATTTATAAACATCTTGCTCTATGATTACCCATCGTCATCTTCATCTTGGTCCCGTGAAGTGCCATATCCATGGTAATTGACCTTGTGGAGATTGCTATATAATATGCCCTACGA
This sequence comes from Cuscuta campestris, assembly GCA_900332095.2. NCBI lineage: Eukaryota > Viridiplantae > Streptophyta > Magnoliopsida > Solanales > Convolvulaceae > Cuscuta > Cuscuta campestris. Next base: position 402,685 of record OOIL02000526.1, read on the forward strand.
AATCTTTCTGATGCACTGAATATTTTATATAACGCACTAAAAATGCATACTACAAGAGTGGATTCTATATAATATGCACTATAAAATCTTTCTGATGCAGTAAATGTTTTATATAATGCACTAAAAATGCGTATTGTGGGAGTTGTTAAGTATGGATGTAACTCAATGAAACATGGTCTAAAACTTATTGCATAATAGAAGTATTTTTAAATTATACTTTGGTCCAATAAACATTATTTATGCATTTGACAAAACATAAAGGGATTTTTGAGGGAACAATATTTTGATAAAACTAATTTTTATGTATAGCTATTGAACACGAAAATCCAACTGTATAATTTATAAATTAATCTAATTTACATATTTTTTGTTATGAAATTTTTAAAATATTAAAAAGCATGGAACAAAAGAAATTTTATTGTAGTTTAATTTTTAAAAGTTATGTTTCATCACAAGAATATTTTCATTGTAATGTTACAAAATGATAAGTCTGACTCTACCCATTATATTTTTAAAGTTCATGCAAACGAAAACAAATTGAAATTACAGAGTAACAATTAGTACATTAAAAAGAAAAACTCTATTTGTAATGGCGATAATAAACTTCCATCTAGATTAAGGAATATAAATCTACAAGATATTAAAAATGTGAGGTCAAGGAAATAAAATTAAAATGGAAAGAATGGGAGATGGCGGAGTGCGTATATGCTATTTAGTTTTAGAAATCATCCTAAATAGGACTAAAACATAGATAAAAGTACCAAAATAGGACTCTCATGTTTTTTTCCCCAGAATAGGACTTTGCACTGTGGTAATGTGACCTTGCATTGTGGTAATGTAGCAATGTACATGTGCAAATTTCTATGTTTTTTGGTAATGTATATGACCATGGTTTGTAATGTAAGTCCTATTTCGAGAATAAAAATATGGAAGTCCTATTTTGGTATATTTTCAAAGTTTTAGTCCTACTTTGGTCTTTCTCCCATTTAGTTTTATCTCTAATTTGCCCCTTAAGGTATTTAGAAAGGAAACTTTACTAACTCTTGCGTGGCAATAATCCAACGGTCTAGAATGATTCTTATTTCTCTCATAAGATGTCATTCTCACCGGAACCAAATTATATATATATATATATATATATATATATATATATATATAAAATAAATGGCGAGATCTGTAGAGAGAGGCGAGAGCTTTCTACGCTCTGATTTACTCATCGGACCGGCCAACTGTTCAGGCCAATTTTCTTTACAAACCCACCGCCAACCTTCATCAGCTCCACCAATCATCAAACCTCCACACTCATTTTATACAGAACCGGTGAATGGCCATATCCCTTCCTCTTCCAAGGATCATCCAGCCCCGACTAAGTCTTCAATCGAGAGTCCTTCAATTGCCCAAGCGACGATGCTTTCCATCGGAGAAAGCTACGCTGACATCTTAAGGGGGGCTCCGCCAATTTCCAGGGATGAAATCAAAAATCCCAATCAATCAACAGCAATCTCTACATCTCAAATATTTCGAATTGAAGGTAAGACTTTCCTCTTTACCCCTTCAAGATTCAACAAGAAGATATGTATTACAGAAGTTCAGAAGAATAGGAAGCTAAATATTTGGCTAGGGTTAGACCTTAGTACTTGGCTCCTGGATAATCTCAAATCTGTCACTCAAGTGGGATACCTTCGATCCACTCACCTTAGGGAGAACAATAGACTGCTTTCAGTCTCATTCCAATCCTCTAGAACTGGTAATCACTTTAAACTTAGTGCATTCCACAAGGATGGAAAGGTTTGGATCAACATTCCAGAAGGAAACCAAGGTTTGGGTTTAACCTCCTTTACATCATGTAACGCCCCAAAATATACCCTAAAATTTCTTGAATTAAATATTCAATTAAACAAAATTTGTTTTGATTAAAATAAATTATTGTTGGGCTTTGAGCCGAAATAAAATGTGTTTTGATATCTAATATCACAAGCAGGATAAATCTCATAGAGATAAACCCAATATGTTGACTATTTGTATGGTCTTGATTGGGAACCTGAGTACAGACCCAAATCAAGAATAAATTAAGAAATTGACTTGTGATGTAAATATTGAAAAGATTTACTAAAATAAATCATGGGAATAAATGATATGAATTAATTATGAGAACCTTTTTGAATAAAGGTCAATTGAATCAATTTTGACTCTGTCAAAATCAAACACCCAAAAATATGATTTTGGAAAAAGTATAACGAATAAATGTAAAAATTATATCGTTGGATAGAGTTTAATTTCACGATCGCAACGGTGCAAACGGATTTCAATTCGGAGAAAGTTGAACCAAAAAGTGTACCCCGATTAGAACCAAAATTGGTCCCAATCAGGGAGTGGAGTAGGAAATCAGAACATATCGCAGCCAATCCCACTACGCCGAACGAAGGATCACAAACACCAACCCACATTGTCATCTTCTCTAGTTTCTTCACTATATAAAGCATCCCTCTTCTCCTTCATTTCTCCATCAATTCATGAAATTCTTCTTCCTAACATGTTCCTCTAAGTATGGAGATTCCAATGATGCTGTCAATTTGGTGAGAATTGTTGGAGTTGGTGCCCTTATGGCCAACTGCTGTTGTAATATCTTAGTGATTTTCTATCATGTAAAGGTAGATGCATTAAGTTTACAAACATCTCATGCTAATGTAAACTCTTAATTGCATTCCTAGAATTATATTATAAGATGCTTATCAGAATGAGTCTTCTGATGTTGAGACTGACATCTTGTCACTTAGTATAATTCTAAATGGTCTATAGTCGAAGCATTAACGAGAGCAGGATATAGTTAAAGCGCGTGAGACTAGTGAGAGTTAGATGTTTGACCTAGTCTCTTGGTCAATGACGGAGTGTTCGCATCTACTCTTGGGCAGATATTATCGTTAATAATAGGATGCCAGACCTGACCCACCTTAAGGGCATTGCCTAGACTTTTAGTCTATGCTCTAAGTGTCCTTAATGCGACTATTGGTATAACGATCCTCAGACTTGAAGTATTACGTTCTTCGAATGTGTGAACCCGCATGCTTTGATTCATTGTCCTAAGCCGTATGAAATAAGGATGGTACACAGGCTTTGTATTGGGCATGCCGCTGCACGTATTCGAAGACGTAGATTATGTACAAAGAATTTGTCACTGCTACTCAAGCAGAATAATGTCTTGTAGGGGCCCACTGATAAGTATGACTGAAGAAATGCATGGCCATGCTGAGATGAGTTTAGACATCTGTTCTCATCCGTCACACTTGTTAATTAGTAAATAACTTAATGGCTACAAGTTGGATATTTTATATCCCTTGCACTAAGTTAAGACATTGGGACAAAAGGATCTACGTTATACAAAGTCTTAGTCGTAGAAAGGTTTTGACGGAGCAAACGTCTGAACTTATAATCTGGGGGTAATAATGTGTTGCTAGATACCGCATATTACTTATAGTATTGGTGTAGAGTCAATACTGTGGCCAGTTTTATAAGTGCCTATATGGGTCACACACTTTGGACAATTTAAAGAGTAGGATTATAAGAAGGGATAATATATAATTTGTATATTGTAAAATAGTAAAGTAAAATGTTTAATATAATATATATATATATATATATATATATATATATATATATATGTATATATGTATATACTTTGTACACGGCACACACATATATATAAGTATACATATATAATGTGCGTGGGTACATATATATGTAATATACTTATAACGTGTACATATATGTATATATATATTACATTATATATTATATTGTGTACATTTTATTTTGGAGTGTCATTTTAATTATGAAAATAATTATTTTGACAAAAAACTATTTTAAAGTATATTTTATATACTTGTTTTAAAATGTTTTGGGTATTTTATTTTATATCATAAAAATTATTGATGTTAAATAAAATACACTTTAAACATTTGAGAGGAGAAAGAATTTTAAATTCTTTCCCCTTAGTTTCGTAAATGGATGTATGGAATTATGTGTGGGGACTTGTGTCTCCCACTACATTTCATAATGTGTCCTTTTGGCAAATGTATATGTTTTTGCATTATTCATTTTGATTTATAAAATGCTATCTTCTCTCCCTTTTAGAGGGTGAACTTCGGCCAAGCAAAGAGAGAAAAGAGAAAATATTTGAATTCCCAAATATTAATATTTTGTGTAGAAAATTGATATAATATTTTCTTTAAAATATTACTGATATATTTTCTACTATTTAATATACAAGATTAATATTATCCCTCTTAAATCTTTATATTAAAAATACTATTATAATCTTTACTAGCATAAAGATTGTAGTAGACTCCAGAGATTGTTCGTGTGTCAAAGTTGGAGGCCGGATGCTTGAACGGCTACGTTTGCTCCTTCAACACCTTTTGCTCGACTTCTCGTTCATACCGCTTTACCGGAGAAGGTATAAGTTTTTATCTCTAGCTATAGGTTTAGTACGTGTTCTTGGGCTAGTAATCACTATTGGGAGTTTAAATTTTTGTATTTCAGCTGCCATCCCAAACGTGGTTACCTTTCAGTGGTATCAGAGCCAACGTACAAAACTATTGTTTTTCATAGAACTTTTTCGGTTGAAAATTATTTTTTAACTTGGTAATTATTTGTTAATTTCGAAAATTCGTAAAATGATTTATTTTAGTCTTGGAATAAATATTGGACTTAAATAAATCATTAAAATAAATATTCATTATTTATTTGTGCCGAAAATATGTATTTTATACATATATTCGGAAATTTCGAATATATATTAATATATATATTTCGAAATTGTTAATATATTTTTGTTGAACATAAAATTTCATTTTATGGTTAGTAAAATTATATTGTAATTTTCGAAATTGTTTATTTCCAATTTTTGAGTCAATTGTATTTGTTTAGATTTAATTCCAATAAATCTTAAATAAATATTGGAAACTCAAAAATGAACTTTATAAAACTTGGAAATATTATTTCTAGTTGAAATAAAGTTGTTCATAAATATATTGGACAAAATAATATTAGTTAGTAATTAATTATATATATATATATTTCGGTATATATATATTACCGAGTAATATATATATATATATATATATATATATATATATATATATATATATTAATTGAAAATGGCTAATATCATTTTGTTAAATTATATCTCAGTAAAAAGTAATTATATTTTTCTAAATATTAAATTTTATAATTTAATGATTTTTGAAAAATGATTTAAAATTATTTTTGCAATTATTGAGATATAATTAATATATTTGGGAAATAAATATTTATAAAGGCTGGAAATTTATTTTTCCGATTTATAAATGTATAAAATAGTTACTGGAAGTGGGAAATTAATTTTCATGATTTTTGCATTTTATTTCAAATTTAAAATGAATTTTGGAATAAACATTGCACTAGGGGCATTTTCGTAATTCTGTATCTACTGGAATTTTTTTTCAAATTTTGACCCTGGCCGAAAGTCACCTAATGTATTTAGGATGACTTGGTAAAATTTCATAATTTTTGGACCACTTTATGAATTTTTATGAATTTTAGAAAATATTACCAACGTAGTATTTTTCTAGAATTGTCTGGGGCGAGCGCGGTTCGCCCGGTGTATGTATATCTCTATTGCCTGTGTGGATGTATGATATGCATGGTGGATGATTGTGGCTATAGTTTATTTGATTATAATACGGCCTGCGTGTCGTGCCTTATCTCTTAAACTCTCGTTGTAAATCTATTTCTCTCTCTTACCTCAACCGAGGATTCTTTTCTCACGTGGTCGTTAGAAGATAAAAGATTTGATGTCCGTTCAAGAGAATCTAAAGGAATGGAGATAGCCCGAAGTCCAAGAACCTGGAAGTCAGTGGGAGCTATCGTTTTATTTTTCCTTTAGGGGCCACAATCATTACACGTTTATTTACAGCGTATTTTGAATGCATGTGAATGTATGTTTTACGCTAGTAAATTGACACGTGCGCGGCATGTGTCGTAGGTGAGATCGTAAAATTTAAAATCCCTCAAAATATTAAGTCTGTATTGCCTTCCGGCGCCCGGCACCTTTCCGGCTAACGTGCATTGTCACGTACTCAGCCCTAGCAGAGCGTAGTACGTTGTATGTTATGCTGGTCACGGGAATCACTTAAGTGGTCATTGTCAGACGTTGGGTTAGACTTAACTGAGTCTCGGTTAAATGGATGGATGACTCAGAGGCGGGTTTTGTTGGGGTCACTATACTGACAAGTCGAATTACTTTACTCACTCATCCAGCCAGAAGTTGGGTCTCTATGACTTAATTGGGCTTGGCCCTAACTAAAGTAGTTGTGCATGTGGTACGTGCCAAAGCCAATCACATGTATAATGAAACGGTGTTCTGGTCCGTTAGTAGTATTGTCGTTCGCCCAACACAAGACCAAGAACTGTGAGCGCGGCTCGACAGTTGGAACTATGTTCCTACCTAAATAGTTAAATTCTAGGTACGAACCTCAGGTCAACTGAATTTAATGATATATGGATCTTGGCCCATTAAGAGAATCTCTAGGAGAATCTCTGAATCAACATTGAGGGTTGTTGGTTTGTTAAAATAGTGGGAAATAATTAATTAAAGGCCTAATTAATTATTTAACATGATAGATAACCTAGTTTGCAATTTCATTCTGTAGATGGCATCGAATAACACGTACAGTCATTCCATCAACCTGCGCTATATCCTCGAGAGCCAAAAACTCTCTGGGGAAAACTTTCTTGACTGGGAGAAGAACCTCCGAATCGTTCTTGACTATGAGAGGGAACTCTACATCCTCGAAACAGATCCTCCCAAGACCCCTGCGGCTAATGCTCGTGCGTCCGAACTCACTTCCTTCAAGAAGTATGAGGACGACGCGCGAGATGTTAAGTGTATCATTATGGCCAGTATGACCGCGGAGCTCCAAAGGCTCCACGCGGACATGGAAGTGCGTCCTATGATACAACGCTTGAGAGACCTTTACCAGGGTCAACCCCAAAACTCAGATATTTACGTTATCGAAGTCAATATGTCTGATTTCACCTCTTGGGTGATGGATACCGGATGTGGTTCCCACATCTGTACTTCAATACAGAATCTGCATGAAGTTAGACATTTGACTGAGGGAGAAGTCCAGCTTAAGGTCGGAAATGGAGCACTTGTCAATGCGCTGGCTGTAGGAACTTATGTTCTATCTCTCCCTAGTGGCTTGTTGTTGCATTTAAACAATTGCTTGTTTGTACCTGCCATTAGCAGGAATATCATTTCTGTGTCCTGTCTTGACAAAGCAGGATTTTCTATTAACGTCAAAGACAAGTGCCTTTCGGTTTTCAGAAATGATATTTACTATGCAACTGCTAAGATGACCAATGGTCTTTATATCTTAGACTTAGACGCCACTGTTTATAACGTAGATGTTAAGAGAAGCAAACCAAACAGTTTGAATCTCACATACCTTTGGCATTGTCGTTNTCTGTAAAGACTTGGTTGAGCGAGAACTTCGCCATGAAGGACTTGGGGAATGCTAGTTATGCCCTTGGCATAAGAATCTACCGTGATAGGTCAAGAAAGTTGATAGGTCTATGTCAAAGTACATATATAGATAAGGTCCTTAATCGATTTAGCATGTCTAACTCGAAAAAGGGATCCTTACCTATGATACCTAGCACGGCTCTTTCCAAGAGCCAGAGTCCTTCTACTCCCGAGCAGAAGGAACTCATGATGAAGGTCCCATATGCTTCTGCAATTGGTTCCATCATGTATGCCATGATATGTACTAGACCTGATGTCTCATTCGCTTTAAGCGTGACCAGCAGATACCAGGGGAATCCAGGTGAAACACACTGGACAGCGGTCAAGAACATCCTAAAGTATCTTCGGAATACTAAGGATGTATTCCTGGTATATGGAGGTGAGGAAGAGCTGAAAGTGATCGGTTACACTGATGCTAGCTTCCAAACCGATCGAGACGATTACAAGTCACAAGCAGGGTATGTGTTTTGCCTGAATGGCGGAGCTTTTAGCTGGAAGAGTTCTAAACAGGACACAACCGCCGATTCAACTACAGAGGCTGAGTACATGGGTGCTGCTGAAGCAGCAAAGGAAGGTGTTTGGATAAAGAAGTTCATTTTTGAACTTAGAGTGGTTCCTAGCATTAATGACCCAATCCCGTTGTTTTGCGACAACACTGGGGCCATTGCACAGGCAAAGGAACCACGATCTCACCAAAAGACCAAGCACATTGTACGACGTTATCACATCATACGAGAAATCGTAGACAGAGGTGATGTAGAGATTTGCAAAGTAGGAACAGACGACAACATAGCCGACCCCCTGACCAAGCCCTTGGGAAAGTGGACAACTGCTGTTGGCCATAGTGCAAGTGGGAGATTGTTGGAGTTGGTGCCCTTATGGCCAACTGCTGTTGTAATATCTTAGTGATTTTCTATCATGTAAAGGCAGATGCATTAAGTTTACAAACATCTCATGCTAATGTAAACTCTTAATTGCATTCCTAGAATTATATTATAAGATGCTTATCAGAATGAGTCTTCTGATGTTGAGACTGACATCTTGTCACTTAGTATAAAGTATAATTCTAAATGGTCTATAGTCGAAGCATTAACGAGAGCAGGATATCGTTAATGCGCGTGAGACTAGTGAGAGTTAGATGTTTGACCTAGTCTCTTGGTCAATGACGGAGTGTTCGCATCTACTCTTGGGCAGATATTATCGTTAATAATAGGATGCCAGACCTGACCCACCTTAAGGGCATTGCCTAGACTTTTAGTCTATGCTCTAAGTGTCCTTAATGCGACTATTGGTATAACGATCCTCAGACTTGAAGTATTACGTTCTTTGAATGTGTGAACCCGCATGCTTTGATTCATTGTCCTAAGCCGTATGAAATAAGGATGGTACACAGGCTTTGTATTGGGCATGCCGCTGCACGTATTCGAAGACGTAGATTATGTACAAAGAATTTGTCACTGCTACTCAAGCAGAATAATGTCTTGTAGGGGCCCACTGATAAGTATGACTGAAGAAATGCATGGCCATGCTGAGATGAGTTTAGACATCTGTTCTCATCAGTCACACTTGTTAATCAGTAAATAACTTAATGGCTACAAGTTGGATATTTTATGTCCCTTGCACTAAGTTAAGACATTGGGACAAAAGGATCTACGTTATACAAAGTCTTAGTCGTAGAAAGGTTTTGACGGAGCAAACGTCTGAACTTATAATCTGGGGGTAATAATGTGTTGTTAGATACCGCTTATTACTTATAGTATTGGTGTAGAGTCATTACTTTGGCCAGTTTTATAAGTGCCTATATGGGTCACACACTTTGGACAATTTAAAGAGTAGGATTATAAGAAGGGATAATATATAATTTGTATATTGTAAAATAGTAAAGTAAAATGTTTAATAATATATATATATATATATATATATGTATGTATGTATATACTTTGTACACGGCACACACATATATATAAGTATACATATATAATGTGCGTGGGTACATATATATGTAATATACTTATAACGTGTACATATATGTATATATATATTACATTATATATTATATTGTGTACATTTTATTTTGGAGTGTCATTTTAATTATGAAAATAATTATTTTGACAAAAAACTATTTTAAAGTATATTTTATATACTTGTTTTAAAATGTTTTGGGTATTTTATTTTATATCATAAAAATTATTGATGTTAAATAAAACACACTTTAAACATTTGAGAGGAGAAAGAATTTTAAATTCTTCCCCCTTAGTTTCGTAAATGGATGTATGGAATTATGCGTGGGGACTTGTGTCTCCCACTACATTTCATAATGTGTCCTTTTGGCCTTTTGCAAATGTATATGTTTTTGCATTATTCATTTTGATTTATAAAATGCTATCTTCTCTCCCTTTTAGAAGGTGAACTTCGGCCAAGCAAAGAGAGAAAAGAGAAAATATTTGAGTTCCCAAATATTAATATTTTGTGTAGAAAATTGATATAATATTTTCTTTAAAATATTATTGATATATTTTCTACTATTTAATATACAAGATTAATATTATCCCTTTTAAATCTTTATATTAAAAATACTATTATAATCTTTACTAGCATAAAGATTGTAGTAGACTCCAGAGATTGTTCGTGTGTCAAAGTTGGAGGCCAGACGCTTGAACGGCTACGTTTGCTCCTTCAACACCTTTTGCTCGACTTCTCGTTCATACCGCTTTACCGGAGAAGGTATAAGTTTCTATCTCTAGCTATAGTTTTAGTACGTGTTCTTGGGCTAGTAATCACTATTGGGAGTTTAAATTTTTGTATTTCCGCTGCCCTCCCAACCGTGGTTACCTTTCAAGAAGTCGCCGGAGCAAGTCGTGGTGTTCGCCGGAAGTTTCGCCGTTAAATCGCCGGAATCATCGTTTAACTTTGAGGTAAGCCCGTTGATATATCTAATGACTAGAATGTTCATATAGATCGTTTCTACGTTCATAAATGGTCATTTGGTTGAGTTTTGTGTTTGACATGTTTGAAAAACTAAGAATCATAAACCTTGAATTTGATGTTAAAACTATGAATTAATGACACCAAAATGATCTATGAACCTGGGAGAACATTTCTATATAGTTTAATTGAAGTTTGGTAGCTCAAAATGATATTCACGAAGCTTGAACTGAGGTTGAAGACGAAGTACTGTTCTTGATTCGAATGCAGCATGCAGTAGCGGTAATGCACTACCGTGCGACGGTAATGCACTGCCGTGCAACGGTAATGCACTACCGTGAAACGGTAGGATGGTACCGCCACAGGCCATTTTAAGCTGTCCAAAATCTTCATGTTCGGAAATTAACTCCAAAAAAAATGCTATCATGATATTTTTCCACTCCAAGACAGAAATGAAATAATTTTTAAAGTAAATATAATATTTTAATTAATCCTAATATGTTATGTGATGCATGACGGTAAGTTCGGGTGTTAACACTCGAGACTAGGCCGCTAATTGTTATTGAATATTATGTTGATTGATGATTATGGTAATGATTATTGATTGATGATTATGATGATTAAATCTTGATAAATGTTCTAAATGGAAATTATGAATGATTAAATCATAATGAATATATTGATGTTTGNGTCGGTTTTTGGTTGGCCTTAAGTGAAGGTAAGTTTAAGATTTCCAAAACCCTTTTATCTTAAACTAGGCCTAGCTTAAGGATTATTAGGAGTACTCTGTATACTGGAATATAGTTTAATTAGTTAAACTAGAATTCATTTAAGGGTTGACAAATATTAAAGTGATTGGCTTTAGACTAAGAATAGTTTAAGGATACTGTTGAATGACAAATGATGAATATACATGTTGGATGATTGAATAATGAATGTTGAAAATTGGATATTGATTATTGAATATCTGAACTGAACATTATGTGCATGATATCAAATGGTTGATTATGAATTGAGATTCAATTTATGTGGATGTTCGACGCATTAGATATGCTTACTCAGCTTTACCGCTGAGCGTGTAGTGTGTTTTATTTGCTACACGCAGGTCTATAGAATGATGTGACGTGATCCTGAAGGCAGACGGAGGCGAGATAGTCGGAATGGATGTGATGTTTTTAAATTAAAGAATATAAATAAATTATGTTTGTGGTTATGATTTGTTAAGCTTCCGCAATATTGAAAACTCTGTACTGTTTATGATATCAAAAATATTATTATGATAAATAAAAGTGTTTGAAATGTTTTAAATTTTACGATTACCAAGTTAATACTTTAGTCCGAAAGGGGTTGCAGACCTGGACGGATTAGGGTGTTACAATTTGGTATCAGAGCTTCTGGTTTTAAAACCGATCTTCGGATCAAAAGTTTGTTTAAAAAAAAAATTTTTTTTAATATATATATGATATAAATATTTTCGGTTCAAAAAAAAACAAAAAAAATGATGTCATTCAAATCCACGACTCTCGCATCCCTCTGCTCAAGGAAAGGTATGAGAAATTACTTGGTAAATATTTACTCTGTTAGAATTCTCATTGAATAACAATTGATTAGTACTGAAATCGTATCGAGCTTAGACTCTAGTAGAACTTTCGTACTCAATGAAGAGACGAAAGAATGAATGAAAAACATATGACCCTCTGATCCGTCATTAATGTACACATCGCATCGTGAAGGACGAAACTAATCTGCATCGCAAAATCGTACGAAAGTGAGACGACTATGAAGAAACGATAATTGTTGAGAAACATCTGTGAAGCCGATGTCAAAGATACTCATGTGGACTCAAGACGATCTAATCGCTGATTCAAACACGAACGTTTAGAATCAATAAACTTTGTTAACTAAAGTATCCCATTCTGATGTCTAACTCATTAAGATGCAAATATGAAATTATATCTTAAGAATCGAAATCGTTCGTTAAGCGACAACTCCTTGCAAAACTTCGTTGAAATACCATACATGGAATTTGACAATTATCATTAGTATACATTGGCTGATCGAACGATGTTGGTATTGACAACTCTTGATGAAGAATTCTTCAACTGAAGATCGATGATCGAAACCTTATATAGGTGAAAGCAAAGCTGATTTCTAAACCGACCGAGTTTATCTCGAATTTATGTGCGCAAACCTCTCAACCAAAAGAAGCGTAAAGTCTTTTCGTGTGATACGCGAAAGAAAAATCTGAACTAAAGGACCAATATTCGTTACTCTGTATTGAACGTGTTTTCCATCAATGACTTCCATCTGATCAAGTGTTTCCTCCTTGGGAGAATACTTATTTTGTTCTTAAGCGAATATTAAAGGATCAATGAGACTCCATATCAACAATTGTTAGTTGAACAAACTCGTTATCCTTTACCTCGTATCACGACTTATTTGATCAGCTTAGAGAATCCATTGTATTCTCTAAAATTGACTTACGGTCATGATACTCACAAATCCCTGTTAAGAAACTTGAACAAACTAACAATCAAGAATCGCTATCCTTTGCTATGAACTGACGACTTATTTGGTCAAATTCAATTAACCTGCTGGTTAGAAGCTATAGACCGCTCAACCTTGTTGAATGAACTGATGCCTTGTTATAAAGCGATTAATGACCCAATTGCTTATCATCAAAAACGTCGATGTAGTCTAATCGAATAAATGAAGTAAGTGATGCTGACAAAACAAATCATTAAGATAGTTGACTAGTTCGTAAACCCTATTGACGTAAAAGATTGCGACGTGGTGACAATACAAAACAAGATGTGAAACAGTGACACCAATAGTAAAAGACTGAAGAATGAAGAAAATGTAGCTCGCACTAGCCATACAGCCTAGGAGAATATTTAGGGATAATATCATTGCAACACAAGATGCAACTTGGATTACAAGAGGAAAGTTACAGATGCAATTCTAAGTCTAGTCTTCCACGATTCACAAACTCATCGTAGCTAACCCCTGGACCCGGGAAAGCTTTAGCAAACTCTAATTTGTCTAAAAGCTCATCAACAAAGAAAGAAGAAATGAAAAGTTTTCTCTGATTCAAAGCCATGAAGTTCTGCCTCACCGCATCGTCTAGAAATTTGATTAGGTTATTGAAATAACCGTTAACATTTAAGAGACCAATGGGTCTATTGTGTAACCCTTCAAAAGCCCACGAGATCAAAGTGAACAAACCTTCCAAAGTGTCAACTCCTCTAGGAAGAACAATGAAAGCTTCCACGGCATGATTCATCTCCAAATATTTGTAATAGTTGCTGGAAACTATATGCTCTACACCGTACGTAGGTCCGTAGACCCGTCGTGTTGCTATGTACCCAGGAATGAAACCTCTAACGAGACCACCATTGGTAAAGACTGTTGAAGCAACAGCTCCTTGAAGGCCAACACTACCTCCTCCATAGGCAAGTTTAATCTTTCGCCTTATCAATTCCCTTCCTAAATCTACCGCAGTAGCCATAAACTTTGAATTTCTACCAAGAGAATGACTGCCAAGTAGACCAACGAATCCTATAGTGTAAGGAAGTGTTCGAGAAGTTCCTTCCATAATGTGAGAATGTGAGATACCCTTATCACAATCATGCTATATATATAGACTTGAAATGTAATCTTTGAGGAAAGTATAATTATCCTTAGTCGAAATTTGTACAGCAAGGATGGATTCGATTTACCTACTGATAATGACGTACTCACCAATACTACACTCTGCTGATGATATGACGTACTGAGACTCGTGAACAGTTATATTCGATGGCCTGGAATATGTTCAAATCTGAGACGAAAAGTCAAAACGGCTATTACCTAAGACAACGACCTCTTGAGTAACTTCCAAAGAGTGAAACATTGAAGGAAGAAAACCTACGATTAGTAACGATAATTCGCAAACGCTACCTTTGTATCTTGTGACTCATATCCTTGAAATACTCAAACTTGTTGTGTTAACTACACCCTTGAAAACATCTCGCTTGATCAATCTTGAAAAGATTGAATTCCATTCTTTGTATCAAAATACTAAAACCATGATTCTTCATTGGAACCAAAACAAAACTCAATGATACCATGATATCGATCTTTGGAAACTATACCCTATTTGAATACGTGACTCGATCACAATAGTAAAACTACCCTGACTTAAACATTATGTTAAACCTCTCTTTGGGGACTACAAAACGATCAATACGATTACACTATCTCTGAAGATTATTATCGATGATATTGTTAGAATCCTAGCAAGGAAATGTATGTGCGACAACCAGAGAAGAAATGGCGTCACAAAAACAGGCTGAATCATTCAAGTGAAGATCCCGAACCTATATGCGATGTTGGTTTAAGAACTAGTAAAGATTCCTCACTCTATGAATTCATGAATTGAATCACGTACTGAAGATATTATCTTTTTCCTCGAAAGAGATCAGCCATAGTGCTACAATCAAATCTGTCTCTATCATATCTAGATATGTTTTCAAATTAATAGAAGAAGTTTGAATACGACAAATCATACATGAAACGCTACTCGAACGTCATCACTTATGAGTACGAATACTCATTAAAAACGATAAATGAGAGCTACCATGAATATGAATGAAGAAATGTTTCGACATAAGGTCAATGAATGACGAACTACTGTACAACCGATCGACAGTATTTCCTCCTAAATGATGACAAATCCTGTATCCTGAAAATCTTGGACCACTAAAAGACCTTTGACGTAATTGTGAATCATTGTTAAACTATGTGAACGATACGAAGATATCTCAAAGTGAAATATACATTATGATGTGTGAATTGAAGACAACTCCAAAAAAATCTCCCACTACATCTATCGCGAACTTGATAATTTGAAACTGCAAAGGCTACTGAAGGACTTTCAATCAAAAGAAGAAATATCGTTAATCAACGTTTTACAAATTGGGAATTGTGAATAAACGAAGTTATGTGCGAGTATGTCAAATATACAACCGTATACATTCCAAAGAAACCTTACTTGTTGACACTGAAGGATCACTGAATGTCTTGCTTAATGAAAGATTGTTAATCTCTTGAAGAAAGAACGAGTTTCGTAACATCGACAGTTTGAGAATAACTATCCATGTGGATAATGACGTGATTATGATTTAACTTAATGAACATGACGCGATTATGATTAAGTACGATCACAACAAAATGTTGAACGTTGGGCCTTAGAAGAATTTAGAGGACGAAATTCCTTTAAGGGGGGGAGAAATGTAACGCCCCAAAATATACCCTAAAATTTCTTGAATTAAATATTCAATTAAACAAAATTTGTTTTGATTAAAATAAATTATTGTTGGGCTTTGGGCCGAAATAAAATGTGTTTTGATATCTAATATCACAAGCAGGATAAATCTCATAGAGATAAACCCAATATGTTGACTATTTGTGTGGTCTTGATTGGGAACCTAAGTACAGACCCAAATCAAGAATAATTAAGAAATTGACTTGTGATGTAAATATTGAAAAGATTTACTAAAATAAATCATGGGAATAAATGATATGAATTAATTATGAGAACCTTTTTGAATAAAGGTCAATTGAATCAATTTTGACTCTGTCAAAATCAAACACCCAAAAATATGATTTCGGAAAAAGTATAACGAATAAATGTAAAAATTATATCGTTGGATAGAGTTTAATTTAACGATCGCAACGGTGCAAACGGATTTCAATTCGGAGAAAGTTGAACCAAAAAGTGTACCCCGATTGGAACCAAAATTGGTCCCAATCAGGGAGTGGAGTAGGAAATCAGAACATATCGTAGCCAATCCCACTACGCCGAACGAAGGATCACAAACAGCAACCCACATTGTCATCTTCTCTAGTTTCTTCACTATATAAAGCATCCCTCTTCTCCTTCATTTCTCCATCAATTCATGAAATTCTTCTTCCTAACATGTTCCTCTAAGTATGGAGATTCCAATGATGCTGTCAATTTGGTGAGAAGTCGCCGGAGCAAGTCGTGGTGTTCGCCGGAAGTTTCGCCGTTAAATCGCCGGAATCATCGTTTAACTTCGAGGTAAGCCCGTTGATATATCTAATGACTAGAATGTTCATATAGATCGTTTCTACGTTCATAAATGGTCATTTGGTTGAGTTTTGTGTTTGACATGTTTGAAAAACTATGAATCATAAACCTTGAATTTGATGTTAAAACTATGAATTAATGACACCAAAATGATCTATGAACCTGGGAGAACATTTCTATATAGTTTAATTGAAGTTTGGTAGCTCAAAATGATATTCACGAAGCTTGAACCGAGGTTGAAGACGAAGTACTGTTCCTGATTCGAATGCAGCATGCAGTAGCGGTAATGCACTACCGTGCGACGGTAATGCACTGCCGTGCAACGGTAATGCACTACCGTGAAACGGTAGGATGGTACCGCCACAGGCCATTTTAAGCTGTCCAAAATCTTCATGTTCGGAAATTAACTCCAAAAAAAAATGCTATCATGATATTTTTCCACTCCAAGACAGAAATGAAATCATTTTTAAAGTAAATATAATATTTTAATTAATCCTAATATGTTATGTGATGCATGACGGTAAGTTCGGGTGTTAACACTCGAGACTAGGCCGCTAATTGTTATTGAATATTATGTTGATTGATGATTATGGTAATGATTATTGATTGATGATTATGATGATTAAATCTTGATAAATGTTCTAAATGGAAATTATGAATGATTAAATCATAATGAATATATTGATGTTTG
>OOIL02000526.1:431110-478978 GCA_900332095.2 Cuscuta campestris
AACTATGAATGAGATAGCTTTTTTGTTAGATATTGCTTCGTTGTCTATTCATTCATTCACACACTTCTCCAGTCTTCCAAGGGTGCTATTTATAGCTGGATTAGATAATCTATCCGTTGAATCATAATAGACTATCCGTTGCATTTGCTGGCTTCAATTTTGAATGAAGATTGCGATTTGAAGATTCCTCATTAGAATGGGTGTTTGGACATACCCAATTGTTTGAGGAGGGATTCCTTTTTCCACAGAATCCGTCTTCTAGCTGTTGTTCAAGAATTCAGAACTGTAGCACTTTACTCTGTTTGTCTTCTAGTGCTTGTTTAGGAATTCTGGACAGACTCTTCATTTTTAGAGGTCCAAACTTTGTCTTCGAGTCATTTGTTTTTGAATCAGCATAATTATCTTCAATCTAGCCGTTGAAAATCAAGAGATTGATTTTTCTTTACCAACGGGTAGAATTTCTTCATTCAAGACTTAGATAATTTTTCTAAGTCTTTTCTCACTTGTCCGCTTTTTGAGAATTCCGATCTTCAATGAGTCTTCCGATTCTTAGCTGACAAATCCGGAGGAGTCATTCTCAGACTTCTGGGTGAGAAAGATATCCCAGGTGATTATAGTCACACACCTATAAACATTTCTCCTAAGATTCCTTTTCCCCCCCCTCAAGGAACCACAACAGCCAGTTTTTGCAACCCCATTTCCACCTTTTCATATCCCTCATAGCCCTCTCTCTCCAGTAGCTCCACCTTTCAAGGTGCAAAGGTCTGCTCACAACCGAGGGACCAACCTCACTTCTTAGGGTGTTCAAATTCTGATAATGATAATGATTTGGAAAGATCACAGTGGAACGTGAGCTATAACTCAGGCTCAGAGAAGCAGACAAAGCCTTATTTTAAGCCTCTTTTTGATTCAGAAGAAGAATGGGTCACAGATAGAGGATCAGAAGATGAACCAGACTGGCATACTAGGAAAGAAGCAAGTAAAAAGAAAAATCGAAGGAAGTTTGAGCAGCTCTGTCTTCAGTTTAAAGACTCCCCAGCGCCAAGGAGGAGCAAGAGATTAACGGACATGAAAACTAGATTAATTCAGGAGAAAGGTTTGCTTTAAAGTTCCTAATTCTGTTTTGATTGCTCACTTTACTTTATGAAGGCTAGGTTCGAAGTCTTTGTTTGTGCCAAGGTTCTTTAACTTTCGTCTTAGCTCTATCCATTATTTTTAAAAGTTGAGGATATCCAGGAGTCCATCTTCGTATACTTCCCAATTTAGCTGTTGATTTACAAGTACCTTGTCTTGATTCTCTTTGGTTTTTTGCTGATGTATTTTCTACATCTCTAGCTGTTTGAAGGTCTATTTACAGCATCTATGTCGCAGTAGTTTTTTGGCTTATTTGTTTTGGCGCTTTCCACTTATTTTTAGCTTTCGATGTTATGTTTAGGCTGTAATTCTTCCATGCTGGGTGTTAGGCAGTACACAATCTGCCTTGTAATTTTTCCTTTTCTTGTAATAAAAATTTCGTTTCAAAATATATATATATATATATATATATATATATATATTATATATATATATATATAATATATATATATATATATATATATAAAATATAAAATATATATATATATATATATATATATATATATATGGGATTGACTCCAGTCAGATGACACCTTACGGTGAGATGACATGCTACGGTCAGATGACACAAAGCTCACCACTGGACACTGCAAAGCTCACCAAGGACAACTACAAAGCTCACCAAACTGTAAGGCAAAGCTCACCATATTTTTTCAACACTTTGAATTTTTTTTGAAAAAAATTAAAGGAAGTGATGCTGACTGGACTTTGACCATTGATCGTTGACCATCACCGGCGACCCCCTGCCGCTGCCGACCTCCGGCCGCCGGCGACCTCCGCTGCCGCCGTCGCCGGACTCCGGCAGCCACCGCCGGCCGCCGGCGACCCCCGCCGACCACCACTGGCGACCTCCGCTGCCGCCGTCGCCGGACTCCGACAGCCACCGCCGGCCGCCGGCCGCCGACCTCCGCCACCACTGCCGACTACCGCCTGTCTCCGACGCCTCGCCGCCGCTGACCGGTGGTTGACCGGTCATGCAATTTTATTTTTTATTAATTTTTTAATTTTCAAAATTAAAAAAAAGGTGAGTTTTGATGTTCAAAGTGGTGAGCTTTGCTCTATTCCCAGGTGAGCTTTACATTGGTCATGGGTGAGCTTTGCAGTGTAATGTGGTGAGCTTTGCGTCATCTCACCGAAGCATGTCACCTTACCGTAATGTGTCATCTCACTGGAGTCAATCCCTATATATATATATATATATATATATATATATATATATATATATATATATCTATCTATATATCTATATATCTATATATATATATATATATATATATATATATATATATATATATATATATATATATATAATATATATATATATATATATATATATATATATATTGGATTGACTACAGTGAGATGACACCTTATGGTAAGATGACATGCTTCAATGAGATGACACAACACACAACACTGCCAATGAAAAGCTCACCAACTGCCAATGCAAAGCTCACCAACTACCAATGCAAATCTCACCAACTGTCAATGCAAAGCTCACCATTTTTTTAAATAAAAAAAGTTAAAAAAATAACACCACCACTCAACCACCACTCAACTACCGGTCCACGGCAATAGTGGGAGTCATCGGTGGTGAACATTGGTCATGGGCGGTCAAAGTGTAAAGCTCACCAACTATCAATGCAAAGCTCACAAACTGTCAATGGAAAGCTCACCAAGGAACAATGCAAAGCTCACCACTTTTTTTTTAAAAAAAGCTAATAAAGCAAAGCTCATCACACTACACTACAAAGCTCACCAATGGACAATGCAAAGCTCACCTGGAAATAAAGCAATGCTCACCACTTTGAACCCCAAAACTCACCTTTTTTTAAATTTTAAAAATTAAAAAATTAATTAAAAATAAAATAACAACACCGGTCAACCACCGGTCAAGGGCAGCGGAGCAGCAGTGCCGGCCGGAGACCGACGGCGCCGGCTGGAGTCCGGCAACGTCGACCGGCGACCGGCGACCGGCGGCGGCGGCGGCTGGTGGCCGGCGGCGGTCAACAGTCCAGTCAGCACCCTTTCCTTTGATTTTTTTTTTGGAAAAAAATTCAAAGTGTTGAAAAAATATGGTGAGCTTTGCCTTACACTTTGGTGAGCTTTGTAGTTGTCTTTGGTGAGCTTTGCAGTGACTAGTGGTGAGCTTTGTGTCATCTGA
The DNA here is from genome assembly GCA_900332095.2 of Cuscuta campestris. Lineage (NCBI taxonomy): Eukaryota > Viridiplantae > Streptophyta > Magnoliopsida > Solanales > Convolvulaceae > Cuscuta > Cuscuta campestris. The sequence continues at coordinate 434,409 of OOIL02000526.1, forward strand.
CAGAAGCATGTCATCTCACCGTAAGGTGTCATCTCACTTGAGTCAATCCCATATATATATATATATATATATATATATATATATATGGTGGTCCCAAAATGGTGAGATACAAAGTCTAGAGGGAGGGGTCAATAGACTTTGTTACAAATTTAAAACTTTTTCGTTTCTTTTGAAAACGTGAAAATGAGTGTTAATCTAGAGTTCTTGTGAACTTTAGATTGTGTGCGGAATTTGGTGGGTAGAGTGAGCAGTAATCAATATGGATGGATTAGTTTTCTCAGTTAATATAATTGCAAGTAAGAATAAAGATAAAAGAGAGAGACACGCAAACTTTAACGAGGTTCGAAGGTGGGGTAATCCTTCTACGTCCTCAAAATTCACTATGTAGTTGGTTGTTGAATAAATGAACCAACAATTACGCTTGTGTGAATTTCTGCACGGTATATCTTCGCAAGGCCAATGTTGCTACTGCACTCGTGCTGGCTTTGTTGTTCCTTCGAAGGTCACGCTTCTTCAACAACTGCAAGGTCCAAACAATAGGACTTGCAAGATCAACTTGTAAGAAAGTTGACCTACCCCCTTTCAATCAATAAGTTTGATCAAAAGTTGTATCCTTCAACGTGGTGTGGTACTTGAGGCAAGGAAACCTTCAAGTGTTTACACTATAGCTCTTTGGAAGGAGGAGAAGTTTGCTTCTGGATAAGGAGTTTAGAAATCTCTCTTTATCAAGCCTTTGTTGTTAGAGATTGCTTTGGAAGGGCTAACTGTGAATGAGATAGCTTTGTTGTTAGAGATTGCTTCGTTGTGGTTGTCTATCTCATCAACTTTTCATATCTTCTCTAGTCTTTCAAGGGTGCTATTTATAGCTAGATTGGATAATCTATCCGTTGAATCATAATAGACTATCCGTTGCATTTGCTAGCTTCAATTTTGAATGAAGATTGTGATTTGAAGATTCCTTGTTGGAATGGGTGTTTGGACATACCCAATTGTTTAAGGAGGGATTCCTATTTCCACAGAATCCGTCTTCTAGCTGTTTTTCAAGAATTCTGGACTGTAGCACTTTACTCTGTTTGTCTTCTAGTGCTTGTTTAGGAATTCTGGACAGGCTCTTCAATTTTTAGAGGTCCAGACTTTGTCTTCGAGTCATTTGTTCTTGAATCAGCATAATTATCTTCAATCTAGTCGTTGAAAATCAAGAGATTGATTTTTCCTTACCAACGGGTAGAATTTCTTCATTCAAGACTTAGATAATTTTCTAAGTCTTTTCTCACTTGTCCGCTTTTTGAGAATTCCGGTCTTTCTTGAGGCATCCGGCTCTTAGCTGACAAATCCGGAAGAGTCATACTCAGTCTTCTGGGTGAGAAAGATATCCGCGCTAGTCTTCCGACTTGGATGACTTAGCCTTCAGCGGGTTGTAGCGAGACATCCGGTTATCATGTAGTCTTCCGGATTGGAGGATTTTCATCTGCTTTGAGAAATCCTTACTTGTCTCTGACATTTCCGATCAAGATATCCAAATTCCATATCACAGAATTTGATTAAGTCTTCAGGCATCAAACCGCTTAAAGAAATATCACAACTTTATTGGAAATCTCAAGAACTCGGTTTTAACAATATTTCTAAAAAGAAAAATTACATTGAATATTTGGGGGAGACCTAAAGTCCCTATTACATTCTAAATACATCATCATCAAAATCTATAAAATTTTTCCCAACAATTTCCCCCTTTTTGATGATGACAAACAAGTGTTTAAGAGTTCCGGTCGCTGTACTGAGAACTAATTTTATAACTTTCTTTTAGTTTCTCATAATATACAGCTTGTTAACAAAAACTCTTAAACAGATACAATTCAAATTACAATAATTCCTAAACCAAGTCTTGTCTTTAGATTTTGTGATATCTTCCGCCATTGACCGTTTTCAGCTTCAGCAGATTCTGCTTGGCAGAGCGGTTGGCGTTGCGTTTGATAGATCTTTAATATCCAAAGTGGATATTCAAGATCTTGGAAGCAACACATCTCTCAAAAAGCAAAAACAAGAACAAAAAACGAAAGAAGAAAACAAAAGAAAAGGTAGAAAGACAAGAAAGAAAAGGTTTTGGAAAAGAGAATTGATTGTGAAAAAGATAAAATAAAGGTTTTTAAAGATGAAGGGAAAATAAATTTTGAAAAATGCTTGGGAGAAGGGAGCAGAGACTGCACAAAAAAAATTTTGAAAAATGCTTGTAAGAAGAGTGCAGAGACTGTCCAAAAAAAATAAAGTCCAGAAAAAGAAAGAGAGTGTTGTTCCAGAGAAGGTGTATGGTGTAATCCTGAAAAATACGAGATTTTCACCACAGACCTTCTCTACTGCTGAGATTCTCACCATAGACCTTGAAAGTCTTTTCTTCTCATTAGGCTTCCTCCATTGCCGTCTATGAGGGTGAGAAAGAAAAATTTCTCCATTGAGGATATTTTTCTTGGTGTGTTTCTCAGACAGTGAGTTTGAAGACTTTTCGTATTGAAAGAGTTGTTTGTGATAGGAATGGATTGGGATGTCTTGATTTAAATAAGAGAGGAGGTAGAGAGAGGGGAGGTTCACGGGTTCCACTAATTGGGTAGATGGAACGGTGAGAGTAAAAGAGTTTCAACTTCCAAGAAGTTGAAAAGTGAAAGGAATCTTTTACCAATTACCAAAGAATTGAAACTGTTCCAATTAGAAAATCAGTTTCGTTTGGTTTGAGAAACGTAACTGTTTTAGTTTGGCTAAACCCAAAAGAGTGGCCCAAAAAGAAAAGAAAGCTATGTAAAGTTGTGATGGTGGATGATGATGATGGAACATGATTGTGAACAAAGGATGGAGTATTATATTGTAAAGTTTGGATTGTTATGGTGTAGTAGGTGGCTTTGTAGACTTTAATAGATGCTTGACATTATGAAGGGGGCTGCGTGATTGAGTATAATTTGTGTAATAATAGTTTGGCTTTTAGTCCACACTGATAATTTTATCCCAAACGGTACGCGTTTTTTCGCCCAAACTGCTCCGAATTGAAAACGGATTGTGTTTTTGGAATCAGACTGTCAAAACTAGAATTTTGACATAATCAAAATATTTTTCTGAAAACTTTTATTTTTATTTAATCTCTGGGTTTGTCTCAGTCATGAATTAATTTAATAATATGAATGAGATAAAAATATATAAATTTTATCCCTATGATGAATATGGTATTATTAATTGTCAAAGATTAAGATTTCTAATCTTATGAAATCACTTTTGAATTGAATTTATTTTATGGGTCAAAGTTACAAATTTTAATATTTAAAATCGTCATAACTTGAAATCTATAAATCAGATTGGTTCATAAACTGTACCGTTGGAATCGTCTCTTCGAGACATATCCATAAAGATAAGTTTTTAACAAAAATTCATTATTTTGAAAATCCATTTATTTTTGGTCAAACGTATAAATATTCCTTATTGGAGAAAAACTACTTTTGTTTTATAATAAATTTTAGGCCATATTTTGTGGCGTTACATTTCTTCCCCCCTTAAAGAAATTTCGTCCCCGAAATTTCCATAGGTGAAGTTTTTTAAAATGATGATATACAAAATCATGACTATTCATTGTTTTGTAAAACCCAATTTTCAGAAGTTGTTTTCTATTTCTTTTGTTGAGTGCCATGATTATGACATGTTTTCCTCTGAGAAAATATATACGCGGATGATAGATGTAACGTGTTTGGATTTCTTTTCACGGAGACTTGTGTCGAATATACTCTTAGACTTGCTCTCGCTGTGTTGTAGGAGTTTTCAGAAGTTCTTATATGGGTTGTATTTCATGAATGGGGAGTAATTTACAAAACTTCTTTTTTTTTTGAATTTCTTCTAGTATCATTCCCAGACGACTTTGTCTGGAATGTTGATTTCACAAACTACACTTCGTTGTGTACAAGCATGAACTCATTGTTTCTAGGTTTGACGTCATTACATAATGGTATTTTGAGAAATGACTATTACCATAGTCATCATTCTTAGTTTTCTAGATGAATACTTAATTATAGTTTCAAAACTTGAACTCTCATTAGCGATCCTTAATGGAGTTGTTCTGACTAACGTAATGTAAACAATCTAATTTTAACTAGCTTATGCATGCCTATAACTGTAAACATGCATATCACACTTATGTATGACAATAATATTTATGTTTTTATCACATCGAATGATTGGATGGACGTGTTGGACAACACTTGTTACTTTGTCACTGTTTGCCTTATCAAGATGATATGTTGTCATTCTTGAATACTGATTTTCTGATTGATGATTCCTGAACTACCTTGGAATTTCAGACATTCTCAATAATTATGATAGAGCTTCGTGCTCAAAAATTATAATATTAGTGTATTCGTCATATCACTAATATTCGTCACACAACAGTTAAATTACCTATTACCAAAAACATGATAAGTTGTATACGTAGTCATATTTTAATATGTTTATGATTCTACAAACACCTGTGTGATTTCCCATGATGGTCTGCCGAATTAACTTGGGTGGGGATCAAATTCACCTTCAGTATGGTCATATTTGCCACACAAGTGGCAACTTTTCCTTTCTAGTTATTGCACATATGTACCTTTGTTAGGGTCAAAGCAGAGTTGCTTGATCATCATTGATCATAATCTTCATAGATAACGTAATCACATCAACCATTACAAAGTATGGTTTTTTTTGAAGATCGGTATCATAAAACATCTTTTTAGTTTGATGGAGAATCATGAGTTAAAACAAGTTCTCAATGATTTGATATATAAAAAAATACGGAATTCAATCTTTTCGAGATTGATCAAGTGAGATGCTTTAAGTGTGTAATTAACACAACAAGTTTTAGTATTTCAAGGATGTGAATCACAAGATACAAAGATAACATTTGCGAATTATCACTCAATGTTTCGCCCTTTGGAAACTACTCAAAGAGTCATTCTCTTAGGGGAAATAGTCATTTTGACTTTTCGTCTTGGATTTGAATGTATTTCAGGACAATGAGCCTAATTATTCATGAGTCTCAATATGTCATGTCGTCAGCAGACTGTAGTATTGGCAAGTACATTCTTGTCTGGAGCGAATCCACTTTCCTGTACGTTTTTAGGCTGGTGATAATTACTTTTCCATCAATGGTCCAGTTTCAGAGTCTATATATATATATCAAATTGTGGCAAGAGCATCTCACATTCTCACATTATGGAAGGAACTTCTCAAGCTCTTCCTAATACCATAAGATTCGTTGGTCTACTTGGTAGTCATGCTCTTGGTAGCAATCCAAGGTTTATGGCTACAGCGGTTGATCTAGGACGGGAATTGGTAAGGCGAAAAATCAGGCTTACCTACGGAGGTGGCAACGTTGGCCTTCAAGGAGCTGTAGCTTCAACAGTCTATAATAATGGTGGTAGAGTTAGAGGTTTCATACCAGGGTATATAGCAACACAATAGGTTTACGGACCTACGTACGGTGTAGAGTACACCGTCTCCAGCAATTACTATAAGTATTTCGAGATGAATCATATTGTGGAAGTCTTCATTGTACTTCCTGGAGGAGTTGATACTATCGAAGGTTTGTTCACCTTAATCTCATGGGCATCTGAAGGGTTGCACAGCAGACCTATTGGTCTCTTAAATATTGATGGTTATTTTAATAACCTAATCAAGTTTCTAGATGATGCGTGAGGCAGAACTTCATGGCTTTGAATCAGAGGAAACTGTTCAATTCTTCTTTCTTTGTTGATGAGCTTTTGGACAAGCTAGAGTTTGCTACGGCTTTCCCGGGTCCTGGTGCTAGTTATGACGAGTTTGAAAATCCTAGAAGATTAGACTTAGAGTTGCATCTGTAATATAATATTGTCCATGTACACTATGCATTAGTCATAAATATCATTCTAAGCTGCATGACTAGTGCATTTCAGAAGAGTATTTATTTCCAACAACAATATGTACCATGTAAATATTAATCTTTTTTTTTCTTTTTTTTATTATCTTCCAATCTCTCACTGTTGGTGTGACTGTTTCACATCTTGTTTTGTACTGTCATCTTGTTGCGACATTTTGCGTCAGTAAGGTATGCGAACGAGTCAATTATCTTAATGTTTGTATGTAGATTCACCCCTATAATGCGTTTCAGATTCGATACATATGTCGTATTCGATCTGGTTTGTGAGGCTCTATTCTTGTTCTTTAGAAAACGACAGAATCACTTTTGGAGAATTTGTTCACTTCCTATCGGAGAAAGTTCTTTCTCCAATGTATTCTTCGGCTTGATAGAAGTTGATTCACATTGTTCTCTTAGTTATTCACGTACTACGACATTCGTATATGTTGTGCTTATTGGGTTTACAATCCCTCTTCTTGATCTTTTGATGTCGACTGTGATCGTTGAAGAACTTTCTGAGGCAATCTAAACTTTATTGCAATCGGGTCTATGAGGATACTAGCAACTCAAAGGAAGCAAATTTTCAATGAGTTAAGCATGTGTGTTATGCCATAGTAACTTACTGTTAGACAAGGCGTGCAACTCTAGAGGGGGGGTGAATAGAGTTGTTGAGAATGGTTACTGATTTTCGCAAGATTAAAAAAATAAATGTAAGTGCAGCGGAAATAAAAAGAGAAGGCAAGAACACACAGATGTATACTGGTTCACCACCTCGTGTCTAGTCCAGTTCCCCGAGAGACTCTCTCGAAGCTACCACTACTTCCGTTAAGCTTACGGGTGCTTAACAAACCGTTTACAACTCGAGAACTTGAATCCCACAAGCCTCGACACAACCACTCGTAGATATGCCCTCTACAAGACTTCACAACCAAGACTTAAATCACATAAGTCTTGAACAACAAGAAGAATAATCTTCTTCAACCTCTCAACAATAGCTCTCAAAAGAGTAGATAAGAGAAAAGATTAAAGCTCTAATGGATGACAAAACACTCTCTTGAAAACACTTAGTTTTCTCTCAAAATATATCAATTTGAGGAAGAAATGAATGGAGGATTATAACCTCAAGATTGGGGGAGTTTAGAAGTGCTTGTTCATTATAAAAATGACCAAGGAGTTAAGTTTATAAAGGGGTTGAAGGAATATATCTGTTGGTCCAAGGAAAGAAGCTGGGATGAAAAATGCAGCATACAAATAGATTAATGCAGTGTAGAAATTGATTAGTGCATCATTAGAAATCGATTAAATCAGCTGAAAAAATCGATTAGGTGGCTCTGTGAGAAGTAATCGATTAAATCAATATCGATTAGATCAAAAGCCAGATGATGGACAATAAATCCACCAAATGATCCGATTCGGGGAACGGATCGTAAGAATAGAATTAAGAACAAGAATTCGAGAATTGGGAGTGTATTATCAGCTTGATTTAGCTTGAGTTCTCCCCTTTCGGGTCTCCTCTATAAGGTAATACATGATCAAAGGAGTCTATCCCGTCAATGGCGCGATCCTCTTTTTCTGACTCCGTAACCGCCATTCTGCTCCGTCTTCTTCTCCGGATTAACTCTGCCAGCTCCCCTTGGGCTGGAGTTAACCGGGATTGGCTTTATGGGCCGACCCAAGCCTAAGTATTCCCTAAGCGTTTGACCTGAAGTTGCTTAAATGGCTCATTTGGGCCGCCCGTTGGATATCGGCCCATCACCAGACAAGCCCTTCGCTAGTTAGGGGAAATTAATCGATTAATGCAAGAAGTTTAATCGATTACAAATGAAATAATGCGCAACACAATGGGCCCAAGCCAAGTTGCGATGAGAAGTGAAATTGGCCTATCTTTTTGTTTCAGACAGCGAGAATAAGGCAGCAACGCTCCTCAATCAACACTCTTATTCAATGAATTTGAATAAGGGAGTAAAGAGTGAGTCCAAAAATTATTTTGTGTGTCAAACGATGTACACAAAAAATATTTGAATAAAATATTTTTGCTTACCAAAAATATTTTATAATATCAAAATAAAATATTTGATAAATTTTTGGCACACCTTTTGTAACTGACTCAATAAAATTATTTTGAACAGTTAAAAAGATTTTTCAACAGACTCCAAAAATAAATATAATTTTTATTTTAACTCTCATAAAAATAATTTTGGAGAGAAGATATTTTTGTCATCCTTACAATTATTCCTACGACTCAAATAAATAAAAAGTCTTCGGAAATCTTCTACTCCTCCGAGTCCTCTATTAGGCACTCCGAACGCGTCTCGGATTCCTAATAAAATCATGTGCACCTTCTTGAATACTTCAAGGAATGGCACTTCAAGTCTTCGTGTTTGTCGATGTAGCTCTATGATCTTGACTTGAATAAATTGTGTTTGTCAATTATCAAAACCTGTGAGTCAACACTTAACAACATAGAAAGGGTTGAACTCATGCATTCCAATAATTTCCCCCTTTTTGAGAATGACAAACACATGGAGGATATGCTACCAACAAATAACAAATTAAAGCATATACTCCTATACTCTTCCCCCTTTTGGCATTATCAAAAAATAATGAAACAAAAGAACTCATGCATTTCGAGGAGAGAAAAAATTCTAAACAATTAAAAAAAATCACATTCCCCCTAAAATCATGCATTTCTAGGAAATAAATTACTTCCCCCTTAAAGTATGCTATCTTTCCCAAAAAAATAAAGCATACAAAAAGATTAACACATATAGCAATAAATTCCCCCTTACTATATGCAAAACATCCTATGTAAATTCCCCAAATAAATTCATATAAATTCATTAAAAAAATATATAATGACTCCCCTTTGATGCAATCTCTTTGGCTAATTGCTTGGAGCATCCACTACAAATTTGTAGTCTTCAAGCACGCCTTTCAAGTGCGTCACGTACCCTACCACCCATCGTGTTCTTCAAGAGCGATGAGGCAATCGTCTTTGGAAGGTTCATCATACTTCCATGAAAAATAAGTAAATTCATCTTGTTTGCTCATTTTCTTAAGCTTCGGGCATTCAAATTTTCAATGGCCAAGCTTTCCGCACTTATGACACCTTGGGGTGTTTTTCTTCTTGCTCTTGTTTAGCTCATGTTTCAAAAACTCGTTAAAACATTCAACCAAAATATCACAAGAAGTGCTAGAATCACTATCACTATCTGAATCCGAATCATCAATCTCTACTTTTTGAGAAGAAGATGCTTTAAAAGCAATTCCCGTTCTCTTCTTAACGTCAAGGGTATGAGAGAGATGATTTGTTTCGTAAGTGATAAGGTTACCTCGAAGACCATCGTAGGTGATGACGTTGTAATCACGGCCTTCATATATGGAGTTTACCTTTGACTCCCATTCCTTGGTAAGACTTCGTAGGATTTTTCTCACTAACTCCTTGTCGGTGAGCGAGAAAGGTTCGTATAGTTCCAGCAACTGCTACAAACTTTTAGAAGGTTTGTACAGGAGGTGTTCAAGCAAGAGAAAGTATCGTTTATTGAGTATAAGTACCCAATCATTTAGTTAAAAACTAAGTGCTTGAACTCCGCATGGAAGCATACACTAGTACTCGAACAAGGTGTAAAGGTTGGCGGTTTGGCAACGAGATATTTTTTTACAATCGTTGGCGTTGACAGCACAATACAAAAAGATAATGGCGGTGGCATTCAATTGAGCCTTTTTAAAATCGGCTTCATCATATTCATCCTCGTCCTTCGGGATGAGTGTATCGCCTATCTTCTTCATCGGCAAGCTATCTCCATTTTTGATAGCAAGCCAAATCTTGAAGTCATTAGATTGAACAAAAATTCTCATCCTCTCCTTCCAATAGGAGTAATTTGTTCCATCAAAAAATGGCGGCCTTACGGTGGATTGCCCTTCTCCTATCCCTGCGTTCAACATTCTCAAAAAAATTTGATCGTTTTCTCAAACGTCACAAAGAGCATTAGAGATACCCGCTCCGATACCAATTGTTAGACAAGGCGTGCAACTCTAGAGGGGGGGGTGGTGGTCCCAAAGTGGTGAAATACAAAGTCTAGAGGGGGGGGTGAATAGACTTTGTTACAAATTTAAAACTTTTTCGTTTCTTTTGAAAACATGAAAATGAGTGTTAATCTAGAGTTCTTGTGAACTTTAGATTGTGTGCGGAATTTGGTGGGTAGTATGAGCAGTAATCAATATGGATGGGTTAGTTTTCACAGTTAATATAATTGCAAGTATAAGTAAAGATAAAAGAGAGAGACACGCAAACTTTAACTAGGTTCGAAGGTGGGGTAATCCTTCTACGTCCTCAAAATCCACTATGTAGTTGGTTGTTGAATAATGAACCAACAATTACACTTGTGTGAATTTCTGCACGGTATATCTTCGCAAGGCCAATGTTGCTACTGCACTCGTGCTGATTTTGTTGTTCCTTCGAAGGTCACGCTTCTTCAACAACTGCAAGATCCGAACAATAGGACTTGCAAGATCAACTTGTAAGAAAGTTGATCTACTCCCTTTTAATCAAGAAGTTTGATCAAAAGTAATATCCTTCAACGTGGTGTGGTACTTGAGGCAAGGAAACCTTCAAGTGTTTACACTATAGCTCTTTGGAAGGAGGAGAAGTTTGCTTCTGGATAAGGAGTTTAGAAATCTCTCTTTATCAAGCTTTTTGGGCTAACTGTGAATGAGATAACTTTTAGAGATTGCTTTGTAGTGTTTTCTTGCTTCTCTATCTCATCGTGTCTTCTCCAGTCTTCCAAGGATGCTATTTATAGCTGGATTGGATAATATATCCGTTGAGTCAAAATAGACTATCTGTTGCATTTGCTGGTTTCAATTTTGAATGAAGATTGTGATTGAGGATTCTTCATTGGAATGGGTGTTTGGACATACCCAGTTGTTTGAGGAGGGATTCCTTTTTCCATAGAATCCGTCTTCTAGCTGTTGTTCAAAAATTCTGGACTGTAGCACTTTACTCAGTTTGTCTTCTAGTGCTTGTTTAGGAATTCTGGACGAACTCTTTAATTTGAGAGGTTCAGTCTTTGTCTTCAAGTCATTTGTTCTTGAATCAACATAATTATCTTCAATCTAGCCGTTGAAAATAAAGAGATTGATTTTTCCTTACCAACGGGTAAAATTTCTTCATTCAAGACTTAGATAATTTTCTAAGTCTTTTCGCACTTGTCCGCTTCTGAGAGTTCCGGTCTTTCTTGAGGCCGGCATCCGGTTCTTTGCTAACAAATCCGGAAGAGTCATTCACAGACTTCCGGGTGAGAAAGAGATCCGCGCTGGTCTTCCGATTTAGATGACTTAGCCTTCAGCGGGTTTTAGTGAGACATCCGGGTATCATGTAGTCTTCCGGAATAGTGGATTTTCAACTGCTTTGAAAAATCCTTACTTGTCTCTAACACTTCCGATCAAGATATCCAATTTCCATTTCATTGAATTTGATTAAGTCTTCAAGCATCAAACCACTTAAGGAAATATCACAACTTTATTGGAAATCTCAAGAACTCGGTGTTAACAATATTTCTAAAAAGAAAAATTACATTGAATATTAGGGGAGGCCTAAGGTCCCTATTACAATCTAAATACATCATCATCAAAATCTATAATATTTTTCCCAACAATTTCCCCCTTTTTGATGATGACAAACAAGTGTTTAAAAGTTCCGGTCGCTGTACTGAGAACTAATTTTATAACTTTCTTTTAGTTTCTCATAATATACAGCTTGTTAACAAAATTTCTTAAACAAATACAATTCAAATTACAATAATTCCTAAACCAAGTCTTGTCTTGAGATTTGTGATATTTTCTGCCATTTTCCGCTTTCACTTCCAGCAGATTTTGCTTGGTAGTACAGATGGCGGTGCGTTTAATAGATCTTTAATATCCAAAGTGGATATTTGAGATCTAGGAAGCAACATTTCTCCAAAAAGCAAAAACAAAAACAAAAAGAAAGTGGAGGGAAAGGAGGCGTCGGTGAAAGGAATGAAAAAGACAGAAGGACAAGAAAAAGGTTTTGGAAAAGGGATTTGATTGTGAAGAAGATAAAATAAGGGTTTTTAAAGATGAAGGAAAAAAATAAAATTTTGAAAAAGAGTTTAAAAGAAAAATATGGTGAAAGGGAAGAAATATTTTGAAAAAGTAATTTTGAAAAATGCTTGTGAGAAGGGAACAGAGACTGCACAAAAATTTTGAAAAATGCTTGGGGGATGGGTGCAGAGGCTGCTTAAAAATTAAAATTTGAAGAACAAAAAAGAGAGAAAGAGAAAGATGAAAGAAAATGGAGAGAGTGTTGTTCCAGAGAAGGTGTATGGTGTAATCCTGAAAAATACGAGATTTCCACCATATACCTCCTCTACTGCCGAGATTTTCACCATAGACCTTGAATGTCTTTTCTTCTCATTAGGCTTTCTCCATTGCCGTCTATGAGGGTGAGAAAGAAAAATTTTTCCATTGAGGATATTTTTCTTGGTGTTTTTCCTAGACAGTGAGTTTGAAGACTTTTCATATTGAAAGAGTTGTTTGTGATAGGAATGGATTGGAATGTCTCTGTTTAAATAGGAGAGGAGGTTGAGAGAGGGGAGGTTCACGGGTTCCATTAATTGGGTAGTTGGAACGGTGAGGGTAGAGGAGTTTCAACTTCCAAGAAGTTGAAAAGTTGAAGGAATCTTTTACCAATTACCAAGGAGTTGAAACTGTTTCAATTAAAATATTCAGTTTCGTTTTGTTTTTAAAACGTAACTGTTTTAGTTTGGCTAAGCCCAAAAGAGTGGCCCAAAAAAAATCTATGCACTAAAGGGAAATTATTCCTATTGGGTTCTCAAGGCCCAAAATAAAACTATCATTTTTCATTCCCTATAGTTCTAATTTCTAATTAGGACGAGGTAGTACCAAAAAAAAACATTAAGTAAAAATTTTATTTTTCACCATGATAAAAAGGTTTCAGGACATGTAATATTTTTAGGATTCCTGGTCATGAAAATCTCGCTTCAACCTTTACTTAATTCCTAATTTCGAATCAAATTCTTCCGTCTAAAACATTTCATGGACTTAGCCTCTAAAGGTTGAAATCATGATTTTGACTCTATAGACAGAAGGATTGCTTAGAGCTCATCAATAATTCATTGCCAAAAACAATTGTTAGCAAAAAAAACAGTTAAGTTCCCCCTGAATTACATTCCCCCTGAATGTATGCGCTCAGGAATAAATTTCAAAATCATACTTGAAATGAGTATAATCAAGCATAATAAGCATATTTAAGAGAAATATTAAGCAGTGTTTAAACCAAAACAAGCAATGTTTAAACAAGAAGGTGTTTTCATCAAAACAAAAATAGTGTTTTCACATACTTTCCCCCTGGTTTGATGAAAAAAGCCTTCAGTGCTTCTTGCGCTTAGAAGATCCGGCAATCTCACCAATGCCTTGCATGTTTCCACACTATTCTCTAATGCGCCTGAGGTTGTGGTATCTCTCCTTTGTGTGGTCATCATTTGAGAAGTGGGAGACAATGGTTCCTACAGCCTCTGTTCCATCTAGACCTGAGCTAGACAGATATTGTGCTGAGTTCTCCGGATTGTTCCTCTGAGCTTCCAGGATCAAATCCTTCATGTTCAAGTGTGAAGGAATGTAGGTGAGTTCTCCTTCCTTGACTTCAATTGGGAGTTCTGGAATCAAGGATGGACTATTGTGTTGGACAATTACATCTATCTTGCGATTTCCAGAATGCCCAAAATGCCTGAATAGCCTGAATGCTTCCTTCTGATTGTCAATAATGACCTTCAAGTAGTCTTTGGTTACTACTTGATTTGCTGAAGACACTGCCAGGGCTAACCTAATGTCCATCTGGAGAAAGGACACTTGCTTCTGTAGACTCACTGTAACACTTGCTATTTGCTCTTTGATTTTGTTAACCTCCTTGAGTTGAAGATAACTGTCAGATGCATATGTCTCCATTGTGTCGCTCACAGAGTTACTCAATAGAGAAATGATCTCTAGAGTCTTGTTCACTGATTTGCTTATCTCCTTGAGATCTGAGCAATGTTTCTCTTCAGATTTCTCCATCAGCTTGTTGTACCTGGCTTCCATCTGCTCTATCTCTTGCCTAAAGGAGGCATGCTGAGACTCTAGGGCTGATTCAATCAACCCTTGGACCTTTCTTGTCCAGGTTTCCGGTACCTCATCCGGAAGAGTTGGTGTGGAAGAGCTGTGAAAGTGGAAGTTAGTTACCTGATGTGAAGAAGGTGCTTTGTGGAAGAGTTGCAGGGGGGATTCAGCATCTCCTTGCTCAGCTTCTTCATCATCAATCTTCAATGTCCTTTCAGACTCTTCTTCTGTCTCATGAAGCATAAAGTTTGAGATATCCCTAGAGAGGGAATTTCTTTCTTCATCTCAAATGTTTTCATCAAAGATAGCAGCTGGAGTTTCAGAGGTCTCCAGTCCACCCATTTGAGCTTCCTTTTCTGCTTCTGCAGAACTCCTCTGGACTTCTGCAGCTTGGACTTCCTGAAGGGCTTCATTTGTTTCTGGAGGAGTGGACTTCTCCAGATTTTCTTCTGACTTCTCCGGAATCTCAAGTTCAGGCTGTTTGGAGATCTCACAAGGAGTTGTGAGAATCTCTTGAACTTGAGATTGGAGGAGTTGAAGAAGTTTTTCCTCTGAGGCTTCCTGGTGCTGTTCTTGTTGAGGGGAAGCTGCATTCTCCTGGGCAGCTTCAGGCAAAACAGTTTCATGGGCAGTGGAGGTTTCCAGGAAAACTTCGAAATCCTCTGCTGTGGCTTCCATATTGGCCTGTGCTTCTGTGGTAACAACCATCTGATCTTCTGTGGCCTTTGAGAAGATTGGCCTGTAGACTGAAGGATCTTCATCGTCGGCCTCAAATTCTAAAACTGGTGAGGTGACCAAGTATTCCAGATGCAAATCTTCATAGTTCCTTTGCCATACCAAGTCAACATCCAGGATTTGCTCACAACAATAGTTGACTGGCAGACCCAAGCATCTTTTGATGATCTTTTCATTTTTCAGTTGTTGGTCCCATCCCAACAACTGCTCTGCTGAGTTACCAACCTTCCAAGCTCTCCAGTCATAATAGATCTGCATGAATTGGCTCTCTGCATCATCAGTTTGAGCTTGTAGTGAGGGAGTTGGAGAACTCTGAACTTGGGGAATTTCTTCATCAAGTTGTTGAGGGATCTGGTTGTGGGCGGAAGTTTCCTCAACTGGTTCTTTTCCAATCAACTCATCCGGGTTGACATTTCCAGATGTGGAGGGAGAAGTAATTTTCCTTTTCTTCTTCCTTTGAAGTTCTCCATGTGCAAAAACTTCTTCTTCTTGTTCTTCTAGATTCACCAATGCTAGATTATGTGGTGCTTCAGCACTGGGAGAGGGAGACACTACTTGCTTCCTCTTTACTGACTTCTTCAGACTCATGATAAGGACATTGTCTGAAGAACTTTCTTCTGTAGTTGAACTGACTTTGTTTTCTCCTTTGGAAGATAGGTAGTAAAGCCAATATCTGGCTTCATATTTCTTGCCTTCAGAGGCAACACCCATGGACTCCAAGATGTACCCAAGGTACAGTCCTTGACACAGGTATTTCTGTTTGGGCTTTCCTAAGTGCTTGGAAATGGAATTGAAGAAATGTGCAGCCCAATTTACCTTAGATTTGGTAATGAGGGCGTTGATGATGAAGGCCCTCTCTTGAGTGATGTCATCAACATGTCCTCCACTTCCACATTCAAGGCATGCGATGACTAGCTCCAGGACTAATTTGTAGTCGTTGTTCATGTCTGCTTTCTTCGCTGGGCCAGAGGGGATTTGCCCAGAAATCCCAATAATCTTCCAATCCAGATTCTTGGCTGGAAGTTTCCCAATTTCACTTCCAGTATTGGGAAGATGAAGCTTCTCCTCCAATATCCTCTGTGAAATTTTTACTTTGGCCCCTCCAACAGTGGACTTGATAATCTGAATTGTCCTTTGTGGCTCCTTCTTCGATTGGACAGTCTTGACCTTTCTGTTCCTGTAGAATTCAAGAACTTCATCTTCATATTTGGAGTGAATCTCCATATGAAGAAAATCGGTAAGTTCTTGAGCAGCAATCATCTCCAGATAGCTTTTATAGAATGCCGGTGAAGAGCATTTGGCTTCCAACTTCTGGAAATGGACATTAGCGCCAAAAATCTTCATTTTCTCAGAAATTTGGGTGAGAGAATCTGAAGAATCTGAAGGATTTTAGGGTTTTTGAGAATTCTATCAGAGAGTTTTCGCGAAGAAGACGACGAAAATTTTAGTGGGCTGAGTGGGCAGTTGAGATCTGAATAGTGGCGATTGGGTTTAATTTGGGCGATTTATGCGGTTAGTGGCGATTGGGTTCCCAAGGCCACGTGAATACCCAATATTTTGACAGACGTGGAAAGTAGACTGCCACGTGTACCGCACTCAGTCTAATTGAATTAGACCAATTTTGTGAAGCAAATCGGAAAACTTGGCTTCACTCAGTGGTTTTGTGAAGATATCCGCCAATTGTTGCTCAGTTGAGATATACTCAATTTTGATATCTTTCTTTTCCACATGATCTCTGATGAAGTGGTTCTTGACATCAATGTGCTTAGTGCGAGAATGATGCACTGGATTTTGTGAGATGGCTATAGCACTTTGATTGTCACAAAAGATTGTCACTTCCTTTGTTTTGACTCCATAGTCCAGTAGTTGTTGTTTTAGCCATAAGATTTGAGCACAACAACTACCAGCAGCAATGTACTCTGCTTCTGCTGTTGATGTAGAGATGGAGTTTTGTTTCTTACTGAACCAAGAAACAAGATTTCCACCAATGAATTGACAAGTACCAGATGTACTCTTCCGATCAACTTTGCATCCGGCAAAGTCAGAATCTGAGTATCCCATTAACTCAACTTTGAATTTCTTAATAAGATCCCTTGTGTACTTGACTTGGTTGATGAGAGTCCCTTCACTTCTCTGTTTGATTTGAAGACCAAGGAAGTAGTTGAGTTCCCCCATCATGCTCATCTCAAATTTTCCTTGCATGAGGGTGGAGAACTTGGTGCAAAGATCTTCCTTAGTTGAGCCAAATATGATGTCGTCCACATAGATTTGGACCAATAAGAGATCTTCTCCATCTTGTAGTTTGAACAATGTCTTGTCAATGACTCCTTTGGTAAATCCATTGTCTATAAGGAATTGAGACAATGTATCATACCAAGCTCTTGGTGCTTGTTTGAGTCCATATAGCGCCTTTTTGAGTCTGTATACTTGATTGCCTTTAGTGTGTAACTCAAATCCTGGAGGTTGTTCCACATAAACTTCTTCCTCTAGGTTTCCGTTAAGAAATGCGCTTTTGACATCCATTTGATAGACTTTGAAGTCCTTATGAGCAGCAAAGGCTAGAAACAGCCTTATAGCTTCAAGTCTAGCAACTGGAGCGAAGGTTTCATCAAAATCTATACCTTCTTCTTGACAATATCCTTTTGCAACTAACCGGGATTTGTTTCTGACAACAACGCCTTTTTCATCCATCTTGTTCTGGAAGACCCACTTTGTCCCAATGACATGTTGATGAGTTAGTCTAGGAACAAGTTTCCAGACATCATTTCTAGTGAATTGATTGAGTTCTTCTTGCATTGCATTGATCCAATCAGAATCAGCTAGAGCTTCTTCAATGCTTTTTTGTTCCACTTGTGAGATGAAACAAGCAAGCATAGCTTCTAGATTCTGTTGGGCACTCCTTGTGCGAACACCAGATTGAATATCTCCAATGACTTGTTGAGGAGGATGATCCCTTAACCAACGAAGATTGTGTTGATTCGGGTTGACTGGTTGATCTAGTTCAGATTCTGGTTGAAGAACAGAGTTTGTTGGTGATTCCGGATGGATTGGCACTGGGTCGCCATTTCCGGAATTGTCGTTTGAGTGATCTGGAATATTGGAAGGTTGGCCAGGATTTCCGGTAGGCTCAGCACTGTCTGAATCTGGATTTTTTTGTGAAGTCTTCAGTGGTAGACTTCCGAATGGAATGAAATCCGTAGGCTTCAACCTGTCTCCTTCATTGACTTCTTCATCCTTGTCTGAGAGATCCAGAACCTCATGATCATGCTTTGATGGCTTGTCAACCACATGTTTTTCATCAAAAATAACATGTATTGACTCTTCAGTGATCATGGTTCTTTTGTTGAAGACTCTGAACGCCTTGCTCACCATGGAATATCCTAGGAAGATGGCCTCATCTGATTTCTCATCAAAAGTGTTCAAATAATTCTCCCCGTTGTTTAACACAAAGCACTTGCTCCCAAAAATATGGAAATATGATATATTAGGCTTTCTCCCATTCCACAGTTCATAGGGAGTTTTGTTGTGCCTTTTATAAATCATACTCCTATTTTGAGTATAGCAAGCTGTGTTTACGGCTTCAGCCCAAACCTCTTTGGTAAGAAAGCTTCGGCTAGCATGGTTCTTACTGCTTCCTTCAAGGTTCTGTTTCTTCTTTCAGCTACACCATTCTGTTGAGGCGTCCTTGCTGCGGATGTCTGATGAAGAATTCCGTTTTCTTCACAGTAGTGAATGATGATTTCATTCAGGAATTATGTGCCTTTGTCAGATCTGATCTTCTGGATGGTCTGACTTGCTTGGTTTTGAATCAGCTTCATGCAATTTGTGAGCTTTCCTTGAGTTTCCTTCTTGCTGTTGAGAAAGATTGTCCACGTGTATCTTGAGTAATCATCAACTACAACTAGGACATATTTCTTTCCACTTAGACTTATTGGTGTAACAGGGCCAAATAAGTCCATGTGCACAAGACTTAATATCCTTGTAGTTGAGGGTGCCGGTTTTCCCTTGAAAGTAGACTTGACTTGCTTTCCTTTCTGGCAAGCATCACAAATGCTTTCCTTCTTGAATACAGCTTTGGGAAGACCTTCTACTAACCCTTCTTTGGATAGCTTATTGAGAGTTTTGAAGTTGAGATGACTCAACCTCTTATGACAAAGCCATAGAAGGTTAGTGTCACCTTTGCTGATTAGGCATGCTTCCTTGACATCTTCCCACATCACTTCATAGATGTTTCTGAAAGGTAACCACGGTAGGGAGGGCAACGGAAATAAAAAATTTAATCTACCAATAGTGATTACTAGCCCAAGAACACGTACTAAAACTATAGCTAGAGATAGAAAGTTATACCTTCTCCGGTAAAGCGGTATGAATGAGAAGTCGAACAAAAGATGTTGAAGGAGCAAACGTAGCCGTTCAAGCGTCCGGCCTCCAACTTTGACACACGTACAATCTCCGGAGTCTACCTTAACACTTGTGCTAGCAAGTGTTAAAGTAGTATATTAGATATAAAGATTATTTTAGGGATAATATAAATCTTGTATATTAAATAGTAGAAAATATATCAATAATATTTTAAAGAAAATATTATATCAATTTTCTACACCCAAAATAATAAATTCGGAACTCAAAATTATGCTACTCTTGCTCTTCTCTTTGGCCGAATCTCTCCCTTCCTTTTAAAAGAAGAAAACATCATTTTTATATATCATTAAGGGAATAATGTACAAAGCTTCTCCAATTGCAAAAGTCCAAAAGTGCAAAGTGTATAATGAGGTGTAGTGGGAGACAAAGCCCCACACACCTAAGAACATGCACAGTACGAAAAACAAGGGGGAAGAATTTATTCTTCTCCTCTCAAATGTTCAAAGTGTATTTTATTTGACATCAATACTTTTTATGATATAAAATAAAATACCCAAAACATTTTAAAACAAGTATATAAAATATACTTTAAAATAGTTTTTGTCAAAATAATTATTTTCATAATTAAATGACACTCCAAAATAAAATATACTCCAAAACATATTTTGATATATGTATTATTGTTATTACTACACCGTACGTACGCATATAAGTAATAATGCATACATAAATATGCACACCACCATACATACATATATATGATGTAAAAGTATAAAAGTTTACTAAATTGTAAACGTGATATACACATATATATATACATTATTATTATAACAAAAAAAACGTACGTACTAAGTAATAAATACATATACAAAATATATTTACATATTTTATTATACTATTTTACAATATACAAATTAAATATTATCCCTTTTTATAATCCTACTCTTTAAATTGTTCAAAGTGTGTGACCCATATATGCACTTATAAAACTGGCCACAGTATTGACTCAACGCCAATACTATAAGTAATAAGCGGTATCTAGCAACACATTATTACCCCCAGATTATAAGTTCAGACGTTTGCTCCGTCAAAACCTTTCTACGACTAAGACTTTGTATAACGTAGATCCTTTTGTCTCAATGTCTTAACTTAGTGCAAGGGATAAAATATCCAACTTGTAGCCATTAAGTTATCTATTGATTAACAAGTCTGACTGATGAGAACAGATGTCTAAACTCATCTCAGCATGGCCATGCATTTCTTCAGTCATACTTATCAGTGGGCCCCTACAAGACATTATTCTGCTTGAGTAGCAGTGACAAATTCTTTGTACGTAATCTACGTCTTCGAATATGTGCAGCGGTAAGCCCAACACAAAGCCTGTGTACCATCCTTATTTCATACGGCTTAGGAAAATGAATCAAAGCATGCGGGTTCACACATTCGAAGAACGTAATACTTCAAGTCTGAGGATCGTTATACCAATAGTCGCATTAAGGACACTTAGAGCATAGACTAAAAGTCTAGGCAATGCTCTTAAGGTGGGTCAGGTCTGGCATCCTATTATTAACGATAATATCTGCCCAAGAGTAGATGCGAACACTCCGTCATTGACCAAGAGACTAGGTCAAACATCTAACTCTCACTAGTCTCACACGCATTAAGGATATCCTGCTCTCGTTAATGCTTCGACTATAGACCGTTCAGAATTATACTAAGTGACAAGATGTCAGTCTCAACATCAGAAAACTCATTCTGATAAACATCTTATAATATAATTCTAGGAATGCAATTAAGAGTTTACATTAGCATGAGATGTTTGTAAACTTAATGCATCTGCCTTTACATGATAGAAAATATCTAAGATATTACAACAGCAGTTGGCCATAAGGGCACCAACTCCAACAGTTTCTGATTCTCTTCCCAGTGAGAATGACTTCATTTGTGGAGATGTTATTGAGGGATGCCATGTTCTTGCAAAATTCCAAGGAGTAACCTTTATCACAAAACTGACTTATGCTAAGAAGGTTATAATTGAGACCTTCCACATAAGATACAGCTTGGATGGTTAGTCCCTTGTACACTAGATTTCCTAGCCCTTTAGTAAGGCCAAAATCATTGCTTCCTCCAAAAGTAACTCTTGGACCATCATAGGGAATTATATTGCTCAAAAGGCTCGCATCACCCGTCATGTGTCTTGAACAACCACTGTCTAAGTACCAGACACCTAAGTACTTAGCGGCTTCTTGTATTAGGAGGAGGAAGATTTTGGTACCCAATTAAGTTTGGGTCCAGAATAGTTAATGGTGTGTGTCCCTACATCAAGTTTGAAGTTGCAGAGAATTTTCCTTGTAGCCCTAAACTTGTTGGGATTGTAGTCATAGTTGTAGGCATAAAACTTCCTACGTGCTCGAGGTGCAATTTCATGTTTCCTCCTAGCAAACTTAGGTTGATAAGACCTATAGTTCTGTCTAGGTTGTGCATAGTGTGGCCTGTGATGGTTGTAAGCATACTTAGGTGGAACAAATAGTTTCTGGGGTGGAGGATGACTATATTTTGGCATAGTTCTCCACTCAGAATTTCTCGGAAAACTCCTATCTACCCCATAATGAGTATAGCCTCGTGTATATTGGGGGTTAGAAGGTTTTCGTCTGAAATTGTTTCCTTTTTGAGGTCTGTCCAGCTTCTTATAGTTCTTAGGAGGGACTACCTTTTTGGGAATTTCTGTGGGTTTCTCCTTCTCCTTTCCTTTCTGCTTATTGGGTTTGGCAGTAGGTTTAGGAGGGATGAAAGTTGTTCTCCCTTTCCTTTTAAAACTGGAGGGGTCAAACCCAAGTCCTTCACGACCCTTATGTTTGGTCGTTTCAAGAAGCTTATCCACTGCTTCTTTGGACTTAAGAATCCCTAGCTTCTTGTTGAGGGATTTCACTTTTTCAGAGAGAGATTCATTTTCAGTCTTGAGTTGAGTGATCTCATCTAGTTGACTTTTCCGACCTTCAGTCAACTTGAGATTCTCTTCACTCAATAGCTTGTTTTCCTCTGTTAAAGATGAGTGTTTGAGATTTATTTCCTCAAAATCTTCCATCATCTTTTTGAACTGGTCAAAAAGATTTTCAGAAGTCAGTATGCTTTCATAAGAAGATGAGCAGGAGGTTTGTGAAGTTACCTCTTGATCAGCATCATCTTTGGCCATTAGGCAGAGAGTGTCATCTTCTGACATAGTCCATCTATCCTCATGGTTGGACTTCTCAGCTCTGCGCTCCATGCAGACGAGGGCTTCTTCATCCGAGCTTGAGCTGGATGACTCGTCACTTTCAGCAGCAACCATTGCCTTCTTTTTCTTCTCGTTTCTTTCTCTTTCTCCATACTTTTCCACCTTAGGGTACGGGCATGCTGACTTCCAGTGGCCAGGCTTTCTGCAGTTATAACACAGATAAGATTCAGGAGGGGAGTCACTTACCTGTGGGTTTCCCTTGGATGGCTTTCTGACTGAGTCAGCATTCTTGAAGAACTTCTTGAACTTCCGGAATTGCTTGACCATCATGGCAAATTCCTTATCGTATTTCTCCATTTTTGAGCTTGACGGCTGGCTGGAGGAAGGTGTGTCATAGTTCCTTGGGCATGTCCCTTCACTTGGTGGGACTCTTGGAGTTGTCATCAATGCCGTGGGGAAGGGAGTGACTTGTTCTTCCTTCTTCTTCTTCAGCTCATGCTCATAGGTTCTGAGCTCATCAAGGAGACCGTGGACTGTGTAGTTCTCCAGGTTTCTTCCATCTTCCATGGCTGTGGCCTTAGTGTACCACTCAGTTGGAAAAGACCTCAGTAACCTTACATTCTTTTCTTTGGGAGAAAGAACGTGGTTAAGTGATTCAAGATCATTCAAGATTTTGTGGAATCTTTCATCCAACATATCAAATGATTCTCCGGGAAGCATTTTGAAGCTTTTGAACTTTTCAAGCAGGACTTCTATCTTCTGCTTTCTCAAGTCCTCTGATCTCTCACATAGCTTCCTAAGACCTTGCCATATCTCCATGGCAGTCTTGAGATGCTTGATCTTGGAGAAGGTGATGGGATCAAGTGTCTTGAAGATGGCTACTTTGGCGACGTTGTCCAGATTGTGCTTCTTGCAATCTCTATCATCCCATTTCTCCTTGGGCTTTGAAATGTACTGAACCACATCTGGAGTGGCTGGATTCCTCTCAGGATTCTCCATTTGGATTTTCAAGGGTCCATCCTCAAGCACTATCCACATGCAATCATGTAGGACGTAGAGGTGTGCTTCCATCATGATCTTTCAATCATCATAACCTAGAAGAGAAAACTTGGGCAAACCGTGATCCATATTGTTCACCATTATGATCGCTTCTCGTTAATCTAAACGTAGATAGTGAGAAGTAAGCTCTGATACCAATTGGTGGTCCCAAAGTGGTGAAATATAAAGTCTAGAGGGGGGTGAATAGACTTTGTTACAAATTTAAAACTTTTTCGTTTCTTTTGAAAACGTGAAAATGAGTGTTAATCTAGAGTTCTTGTGAACTTTAGATTGTGTGCGGAATTTGGTGGGTAGTATGAGCAGTAATCAATATGGATGGGTTAGTTTTCACAGTTAATATAATTGCAAGTATAAGTAAAGATAAAAGAGAGAGACTCGCAAACTTTAACGAGGTTCGAAGGTGGGGTAATCCTTCTACGTCCTCAAAATCCACTATGTAGTTGGTTGTTGAATAATGAACCAACAATTACACTTGTGTGAATTTCTGCACGGTATATCTTCGCAAGGCAAATGTTGCTACTGCACTCGTGCTGACTTTGTTGTTCCTTCGAAGGTCACGCTTCTTCAACAACTGCAAGATCCGAACAATAGGACTTGCAAGATCAACTTGTAAGAAAGTTTATCTACCCCCTTTTAATCAAGAAGTTTGATTAAAAGTAATATCCTTCAACGTGGTGTGGTACTTGAGGCAAGAAAACCTTCAAGTGTTTACACTATAGCTCTTTGGAAGGAGGAGAAGTTTGCTTCTGGATAAGGAGTTTAGAAATCTCTCTTTATCAAGCTTTTTGGGCTAACTGTGAATGAGATAGCTTTTAGAGATTGCTTTGTAGTGTTTTCTTGCTTCTCTATCTCATCGTGTCTTCTCCAGTCTTCCAAGGATGCTATTTATAGCTGGATTGGATAATCTATCCGTTAAGTCAAAATAGACTATCCGTTGCATTTGCTGGCTTCAATTTTGATTGAAGATTGTGATTGAGGATTCTTCATTGGAATGGGTGTTTGGACATACCCAGTTGTTTGAGGAGGGATTCCTTTTTCCACAGAATCCGTCTTCTAGCTGTTGTTCAAGAATTCTGGACTGTAGCACTTTACTCAGTTTGTCTTCTAGTGCTTGTTTAGGAATTCTGGACGAACTCTTTAATTTGAGAGGTCCAGTCTTTGTCTTCAAGTCATTTGTTCTTGAATCAGCATAATTATTATCTTCAATCTAGCCGTTGAAAATCAAGAGATTGATTTTTCCTTACCAACGGGTAGAATTTCTTCATTCAAGACTTAGATAATTTTCTAAGTCTTTTCTCACTTGTCTGCTTCTGAGAGTTCCGGTCTTTCTTGAGGCATCCGGTTCTTTGCTGACAAATCCGGAAGAGTCATTCACAGATTTCCGGGTGAGAAAGAGATCCGCACTGGTCTTCCGATTTGGATGACTTAGCCTTCAGTGGGTTGTAGGGAGACATCCGGGTATCATGTAGTCTTCCGGAATAGTGGATTTTCAACTGCTTTGAAAAATCCTTACTTGTCTCTGACACTTCCGATCAAGATATCCAATTTCCATATCACTGAATTTGATTAAGTCTTCAAGCATCAAACCACTTAAGGAAATATCACAACTTTATTGGAAATCTCAAGAACTCGGTTTTAACAATATTTCTAAAAGGAAAAATTACATTGAATATTGGGGGAGGCCTAAAGTCCCTATTACAATCTAAATACATCATCATCAAAATCTAAAATATTTTTCCCAACAGGGGGGTGAATAGAGTTGTTGAGAATGGTTACCGATTTTCGCAGGATTAAAAAAATAAACGTTAGTGCAGCGGAAATAAAAAGAGAAGGCAAGAACACACCGATGTATACTGGTTCACCACCTCATGGCTAGTCTAGTTCCCCGAGAGACTCTCTCGAAGCTACCACTACTTCCGTTAAGCTTACGGGTGCTTAACAAACCGTTTACAACTCGAGAACTTGAATCCCACAAGCCTCGACACAACCGCTCGTAGATATGCCCTCTACAAGACTTCACAACCAAGACTTAAATCACATAAGCCTTGAACAACAAGAAGAACAATCATCTTCAACCTCTCAACAATAGCTCTCAAAAGAGTAGATAAGAGAAAAGATTAAAGCTCTAATGCATGACAAAACACTCTCTTGAAAACACTTAGTTTTCTCTCAAAATATATCAATTTGAGGAAGAAATGAATGGAGGATTATAACCTCAAGATTGAGGGAGTTTAGGAGTGCTTGTTCATTATAAAAACGACCAAGGAGTGAAGTTTATAAAGGGGTTGAAGGAATATATCTGTTGGTCCAAAGAAAGAAGCTAGGATGAAAAATGCAGCATACAAATTGTTGGGAAAAATATAGATTTTGATGAGACTTTAGGTCTCCCCCTAATATTCAATGTAATTTTTCTTCTTAGAAATACTGTTAAAACCGAGTCTTTAGATTTCCAATAAAATTGTGATATTTCTTTAAGCGGTTTGATGCCTGAAGACTTAATCAAATTCAGTGATTTGGAAATTGGATATCTTGATCGGAAATGTCAGAGACAAGTAAGGATTTCTCAAAGCGGTTGAAAATCCTCAAATCCGGAAGACTACATAAGAACCGGATGTCTCGCTACAACCCGCTGAAGGCTAAGTCGGAAGACTAGCGCGGATTTCTTTCTCACCTGTGAGACTGAGAACGACTCCTCCGAATTTGTCAGCCAAGAACCGGATGCCTCAAGAAATACCGGAATTCTCAGAAAGCAGACAAGTGACAAGAAATACCGGAATTCTCAAGAACCTCTTGATTTTCAACGGCTAGATTGAAGATAATTATGCTGATTCAAGAACGAATGACTCAAAGACAAAGTCTGGACCTCTAAAATTTGAAGAGCCTGTCCAGAATTCCTAAACAAGCACTAAAGAAGACAAACAGAGTAAAGTGCTACAGTCCAGAATTCTTGAACAACAGCTAGAAGACGGATTCTGTGGAAAAAGGAATCCCTCCTAAAACACCCATTCCAACGGATTCAAATCACAATCTTCATTCAAAATTGAAGCCAGCAAATGCAACGGATAGTCTATTGTGATTCAACGGATAGATTATCCAATCCAGCTATAAATAGCATCCTTGGAAGACTGGAGAAAATAATGACGATGAGATACAACAACAACTAAGAGCAATCTCTAATAACAAAGCTATCTCATTCACAGTTTGTCCAAAAAGCTTGAAAAAGAGAGATTTCTAAAACTCCTTATCCAGAAGCAAACTTCTCCTCCTTCCAAAGAGCTATAGTGTAAACACTTGAAGGTTTCCTTGCCTCAAGTACCACACCACGTTGAAGGATACAACTTTTGATCAAACTTATTGATTAAAAGGGGGTAGGTCAACTTTCTTACAAGTTGGTCTTGCAAGTCCNTGCAGAAATTCACACAAGTGTAATTGTTGGTTCATTATTCAACAACCAACTACATAGTGGATTTTGAGGACGTAGAAGGATTACCCCACCTTCGAACCTCGTTAAAGTTTGCGTGTCTCTCTCTCTTATCTTTATTCTTACTTGCAATTATATTAACTGTGAAAACTAACCCATCCATATTGATTACTGCTCACCCTACCTACCAAATTCCGCACACAATCTAAAGTTCACAAGAACTCTAGATTAACACTCATTTTCACGTTTTCAAAAGAAACGAAAAAGTTTTAAATTTGTAACAAAGTCTATTCACCCCCCCTCTAGACTTTGTATCTCACCACTTTGGGACCACCAATTGGTATCAGAGCGAACTTCTCACTATCTACGTTTAGATTAACGAGAAGCGATCATAATGGTGAACAATATGGATCACGGTTTGCCCAATGTTTCTCTTCTAGGTTATGATGATTGGAAGATCATGATTGAAGCACATCTCTACGCTCTACATGACTACATGTGGATGGTGCTTGAGGATGGACCCTTGAAAATCCAAATGGAGAATCCTTAGAGGAATCCAGCAACTCCATATGTAGTCCAGTACATTCCAAAGCCCAAAGAAAAATGGGATGATAGAGATTGCAAAAAGCACAATCTGGACAACGTCGCCAAAGCAGCCATCTTCAAGACACTTGATCCCATCACCTTCTCCAAGATTAAGCATCTCAAGACTGCCATGGAGATATGGCAAGGTCTTGGGAAGCTATGTGAGGGATCAGAGGACTTAAGAAAGCAGAAGATAGAGGTCCTGCTTGAGAAGTTCAAAAGCTTCAAAATGCTTCCCGGAGAATCATTTGATATGTTGGATGAAAGGTTCCACAAAATCTTAAATAATCTTGCATCACTTAACCACGTTCTTTCTCCCAAAGAAAAGAATGTAAGGTTGCTGAGATCACTTCCAACCGAGTGGTACACCAAAGCCACAGCCATGGAAGAAGGAAGAAACCTGGAAAACTACACTGTCCAAGGTCTTCTTGATGAGCTCAGAACCTATGAGCACGAGCTGAAGAAGAAGAAGGAAGAAAAAGTCACTCCCTTCCCTACGGCATTGATGACAACTCCAAGAGTCCCATCAAGTGAAGGGACATGCACAAGAAACTGTGACACACCTTCCTCCAGCCAGCCGTCAAGCTCAAAAATGGAGAACTACGATGAGGAATTTGCCATGATGGTCAAACAATTCCGGAAGTTCAAGAAGTTCTTCAAGAAGGCTGACTCAGTCAGAAGGCCATCCAAGGGAAAGCCACAGGTAAGTGACTCCCCTCCTGAATCTTATTTATGTTATAACTGCAGAAAGCCTGGCCACTGGAAGTCAGCATGCCCGTACCCTAAGGTGGAAAAGTACGGAGAAAGAGAAAGAAACGAGAAGAAAAAGAAGGCAATGGTTGCTGCTGAAAGTGACGAGTCATCCAGCTCAAGCTCAGATGAAGAAGCCCTCGTCTGCATGGAGCGGAGAGTTGAGAAGTCCAACCATGAGGATAGGTGGACAATGTCAGAAGATGACACTCTCTGCCTAATGGCCAAAGATGATGCTGATCAAGAGGTAACTTCACAAACCTCCTGCTCATCTTCTTATGAAAGCATACCAACTTCTGAAAATCTTTTTGACCAGTTCAAAAAGATGATGGAAGACTTTGAGGAAATAAATCTCAAACATTCATCCTTAACAGAGGAGAACAAACTATTGTGTGAAGAGAATCTTAAGTTGACTGAAGGTCGGAAAAGTCAACTGGATGAGATCACTCAACTCAAGACTGAAAATGAATCTCTCTCTGAAAAGGTGAAATCCCTTAACAAAGAGCTAGGGATACTTAAGTCCAAAGAAGCAGTGGACAAGCTTCTTGAAACGACCAAACAAAAGGGTCGTGAAGGACTTGGGTTTGACCCCTCTAGTTCCAAAAGGAAAGGGAGAACAACCTCCATCCCTCCTAAACCTACTGCCAAACCGAATAAGCAGAAAGGAAAGGAAAAGGAGAAACCAACAGAAGTTCCCAAAAAGGTAGTCCCTCCTAAGAACTATAGGAAGCTGGACAGACCTCAAAGAGGAAATAATTTCAGAAGAAAACCTTCTAACCCCCACTATACACGAGGCTATACTCATTATGGGGTAAATATGAGTTTTCCAAGAAATTCTGAGTGGAGAACTATGCCAAGATATAGTCACCCTCCACCCCAGAAACTATTTGTGCCACCTAAGTATGCTTATAACCGTCACAGGTCACACTATGCACAACCTAGACAAAACTATAGGTCTTATCAACCTAGGTTTGCTAGGAGGAAACAGGAAATAGCACCTCCTGCACGTAGGAAATTCTATGCCTACAACTATGATTACAATCCCAACAAGTTTAGAGCTGCAAGGAAAATTCCCTGCAACTTCAAACTTGATGTAGGGACACACACCATTAACTACTCCGGACCCAAACTTAATTGGGTACCAAAATCCTCCTCCTCCTAATGCAGGAAGCCGCTAAGTACCCAGGTGTCTGGTACTTAGACAGTGGCTGCTCAAGACACATGACGGGTGATGCGAGCCTTTTGAGCAATCTAATTCCCTATGATGGTCCAAGAGTTACTTTTGGAGTAAGCAATGATTTTGGCCTTACTAAAGGGCTAGGAAATCTGGTGTACAAGGGACTAACCATCTAAGCTGTATCTTATGTTGAAGGTCTCAATTATAACCTTCTTAGCATAAGTCAGTTTTGTGATAAAGGTTACTCCTTGGAATTCTGCAGGGACATGGCATCTCTCAAGAACATCTCCACAAATGAAGTCATTCTCACTAGGAAGAGAATCAGAAACATCTATGAAGTAATGTGGGACAATGTCAAGGAAGCATGTCTAATCAGCAAAGGTGACACTAACCTTCTATGGCTTTGGCATAAGAGGTTGAGTAATCTCAACTTCAAAACTCTCAACAAGCTGTCCAAAGAAGGATTAGTAGAAGGTCTTCCCAAAGCTGTATTTAGGAAGGAAAGCATTTGTGATGCTTGCCAAAAAGGAAAGCAAGTCAAGTCTACTTTCAAGGCAAAACCGGCACCCTCAACTACAAGGATATTAAGTCTTATTAAAATGGACCTATTTGGCCCTGTTACACCAATAAGTCTAAGTGGAATGAAATATGTTCTGGTGGTAGTTGATGATTACTCAAGATACACGTGGACAATCTTCCTCAACAGTAGGAAGGAGACTCAAGGGAAACTCACCAACTGCATGAAGCTGATTCAAAACCAAGCAAGTCAGACCATTCAGAAGATCAGATCTGACAAAGGCACAGAATTTCTGAATGAAATCATCATTCACTACTGTGAAGAAAACGGAATTCTTCATCAGACATCCGCAGTAAGGACGCCTCAACAGAATGGTGTAGCTGAAAGAAGGAACAGAACCTTGAAGGAAGCAGTAAGGACGATGCTAGCTGAAGCTTCTTTACAAAAGAGGTTCTGGGCTGAAGCTGTTAACACAGCCTGCTATACTCAAAATAGGAGTATGATTTATAAAAGACACAACAAAACTCCCTATGAACTATGGAACGGGAGAAAGCCTAATATATCATATTTCCAAATTTTTGGGAGCAAGTGCTTTGTGTTAAACAATGGGAAGAATCATCTGAACACTTTTGATGAGAAATCAGATGAGGCCATCTTTCTAGGATACTCCATGGTGAGCAAGGCATTCAGAGTCCCCAACAAAAGAACCATGATCACTGAAGAGTCAATACATGTTATTTTTGATGAAAAACATGTGGTTGACAAGCCATTAAAGCATGATCATGAGGTTCTGGATCTATCAGACAAGGATGAAGAAGTTAATGAAGCAGATAGAATGAAGCCCACGGAGTTCATTCCATTCAGAAGTCTACCACTGAAGACTTCACAGAGAAATCCGGATTCAGACAATGCTGAGCGTACCAAAAATTTTGGCCAGCCTTCCAATATTCCGGATCTCTCAAATGGCGACTCAGTACCAATCCATCCGGAAACACCAACAACTTCTATTCTTCAACCAGAAGCTGAACTAGATCAGCCAGTCAATCCCAATCAAAACAATCTTCGTTGGTTAAGGGATCATCCTCCTCAACAGATCATTGGAGATATTCAATCTGGCGTTCGCACAAGGAGTGCCCAAAAGAATCTAGAAGCTATGCTTGCTTGTTTCATCTCACAAGTGGAACCAAAGAATATTGAAGAAGCTCTAGCTGATTCTGATTGGATCAATGCAATGCAAGAAGAACTCAACCAATTTTCCAGAAATGACGTCTAGAAACTTGTTCCCAAACGTACTCATCAACATGTCATTGGGACAAAGTGGGTCTTCCGGAACAAGATGGACGAAAACGGCGTTGTTGTCAGAAACAAAGCCCGGTTAGTTGCAAAAGGATATTGTCAAGAAGAAGGTATAGATTTTGATGAAACCTTCGCTCCAGTTGCTAGACTTGAAGCTATAAGGCTGTTTCTAGCCTTTGCTGCTCACAAGAACTTCAAAGTCTATCAAATGGATGTCAAAAGCGCATTTCTCAACGGAAACCTCGAGGAAGAAGTTTATGTGGAACAACCTCCAGGATTTGAGTTACACACTAAGGGAGATCAAGTGTATAGACTCAAAAAGGCGCTGTATGGACTCAAACAAGCACCAAGAGCTTGGTATGATACATTGTCTCAATTTCTTATAGACAATGGATTTACCAAAGGAGCCATTGACAAGACTTTGTTCAAACTACAAGATGGAGAAGATCTCCTATTAGTCCAAATCTATGTGGACGACATCATATTTGGCTCAACTAAGGAAAATCTCTGCACCAAGTTCTCAACCCTCATGCAAGGAAAATTTAAGATGAGCATGATGGGAGAACTCAACTACTTCCTTGGCCTTCAAATCAAACAGAGAAGTGAAGGGACTCTCATCAACCAAGCCAAGTACACAAGGGATCTTATTAAGAAATTAAAAGTTGATCAGAAGTTGATCAAAGGAACTCAGAATATGGGATTGTGGTATGCTAAGAGCAATTCATTTAAGTTAGTAGGATACTCAGATTCTGACTTTGCCGGATGCAAAGTTGACCGGAAAAGTACATATGGTACTTGTCAATTCATTGGTGGAAATCTTGTTTCTTGGTTCAGTAAGAAACAAAACTCCATTTCTACATCAACAGCAGAAGCAGAGTACATTGCTGCTGGGAGTTGTTGTGCTCAGATTTTGTGGCTAAAACAACAACTACTGGACTATGGAGTCAAGACGAAGGAAGTGACAATCTTTTGTGACAATCAAAGTGTCATAGCCATCTCACAAAATCCAGTGCATCATTCTCGCACTAAGCACATTGATGTCAAGCATCACTTCATCAGAAATCATGTGGAAAAGAAAGATATCAAAATTGAGTATATCTCAACTGAAGAACAACTGGCGGATATCTTCACAAAACCACTAAGTGAAGCCAAGTTTTCCGATTTGCTTCATAAAATTGGTCTAATTCAATTAGACTGAGTGCGGTACACGTGGTAGTTCACTTTCTACGTCTGTCAAAATATTGGATAGGCACGTGGCCTTGGGAACAGTCAAAAACCCAATCGCCACTAGCCGCATAAATCGCCAAATCAGACCCAATCGCCACTATTCAGATCTCAACCGCCCACTCAAAGTTTTTCGTCGTCTTCTTCGCGAGAAACTCTCAAGAACCCCAAGATTTTTTTCTTTCCAATTCTCACTCAAATTTCTGAGAAAATGAAGGTTGTCGGCGCAAATATTCATTTCCAGAAGTTAGAAACCAAGTGCTCTTCACCGACATTCTATCAAACTATCTGGAAATGATAGCCGCTCAAGAACTCTCCGAATTTCTTCAAATGGAGATTCGCCTCAAATTTGAAGAAGAAGTTCTTGAATTCTACAGAAATGGAAGGGTCATGTCTGTTAAATCAAAGAAGGACCCACAGAGGATGTTTCAAGTCATCAAGTCGAATATTGGAAGGACCAAAGTGAAGCTTTCGCAGAAGAAATTGGGAGAAAAGCTTCACCTTCCCAATTCTGGAGTTGAAATTGGGAGATTTCCAGTCAAAAATCTGGACTAGAACGCTATTGGAATTTCTAGGCAAGCTCCTTCTGGCCCAACGAAGAAAGCAGATCTGAACAACGACTACAAGTTAGTTTTGGAACTGGTCATCGCTTGCCTCGAGTGTGGAAGTGGAGGTCATGCCGATGACATCACGCAGGAGAGAGCCTTCATCATCAACGCTCTCATTACCAAATCTAAAGTAAATTGGGCTGCACACTTCTTCAAATCCATCTCAAAACATCTGGGAAAGCACAATCAGAAGTACCTTTGTCAAGGTCTGTACATTGGACATATTTTGGAGTCTATGGGTGCTGCTTCTAAAGGAAAGAAGTATGAAGAAAGATATTGGTTATATTATCCCTCTCCAAGTGTTGAAGCACCACAGAACCTTGCTTTGGTCAATCTTGAAGAAGTAGAAGAAGTCTCTGACCAAGGAGAACTTCAAAGGAAGAAGAAGAGGAAAATCACCTCTCCTTCAACATCTAGAAATGTCAACTCGGATAAGTTGAAGGAGAAGGAACTTGCTGAGGAAACCTCTGCCCAAAACCGGAGTCCTCAACAACTTGAAGAAGAAGAAATTCCTCAAGTCCAAAGTCTTCCAACCCCCTCACCTCAACCTCAAACAGATGATGCTGATAACCAATTCTGGCAGCTCTACTATGATTGGAGAGCCTGGAAAGTTGGAAATTCAGCAGAGCAATTGTTGGATTGGGACCAACAACTGAAGAATGAGAAGATTATCAAGAAGTGCTTAGGAATACCAGTCAACCACAGCTGTGAACAAATTTTGGATGACCACTGGGTATGGCAAAGGAACCATGAAGACTTGCATCTGGAGTACCTGGTCGACACACCAGCTTCAGAATTTGAAGTGGATGATGAGGATCCTGCAGTCTACAAGCCAGTCTTCTCAAGAGCCACAGCAGAACAGGTGGTTCTCACATCTGAAGCACAAGCTGACTTGGAAGCAACAGCTGAGGAGTTCCAAATATTTCCGGAAACCTCACCTGCCTTTGAAACGGTTCTGACTGAAGCTGTCCAGGAGAATGCAGCTTCTCCCTTACAAGAGCAGAACAAGAAAACAGCAAAAGAAGAGGAATTTCAGCAACTAATCCAATCTCAAGTTTTAGAGACTCTCACAACTCCTTGTGAGATCTCCAATCCTACTGAAACTGAGATCCCGGAGAAGTCAGCAGAAATTCCGGAGCAGTCAACTTTTCCAGAAACAAATGAAGAGGAGCAAGCCGTAGAAGTCCAAAGGAATTCTGGAGAAGCTGAGAAGGAAACTCAAATGGCAGAACTGGAAGTTTCTAAAACTCCAATAGCCACTTTTGAAGAGCAGAATGAAGCTGAAGAAAGAGACTCCCTCTCTAGGGATATATCAAATTTTATCCTTGATGAAGCAGAGGAAGAATCTGAAAGAACGCTGAGTATCAATGATGAAGAAGATGTGCAAGAAAATGCTCAGTCTCTTCCTATGCAACTCTTCCAAAGAACACCATCTTCTCATCAGGTAACCAACTTTCATTTTCATAGCTCTTCCACCCCTACACTTCCGGATGAGATACCGGAAATCTGGACAAAGAAGGTCCAAGGGCTGATTGAATCAGCCCTAGCATCTCAACATGCCTCCTTTAGGCAAGAGATAGAGCAAATGGAAGTCAGGTACACCAAGCTGATAAAGAAATCTGAAGAGAAACACAGCGCAGATCTCAAAGAAATAAGCAAGTCAGTGCACAAGACTCTAGAGATCATCTCTCTATTGAGTAAAACTGTGAGCAACACGATGGAGACATATGCATCTGACAGTTATCTTCAACTCAAGGATGTTGACAAGATCAAAGAACAAATAGCAAATGTCACCGTCAGCCTACAGAAACAATTGTCCCTTCTCCAAATGGACATCAGATCAGCCCTGGCAGTATCTTCAGCAAATCAGGTAGTGACCAAAGACTACTTGAAGGTGATCATTGACAATCAGAAGGAAGCATTCAAACTATTCAGACTTCTTGGCGCAAAGTCTGGAAATCGCAAGATGGAAGTGATTCTTCAACAACACAGTCCATCCTTGATACCAGAACTCCCCATTGCAGTCAAAGAAGGAGAAGTCTCTTATATCCCTTCTCATCTGAACATGACTAATCTAATCCTTGAAGCACAGCAAAGAAATCCGGAGAACTCAGCACAGCACCTATCCAGCTCAGGATTGGATGGAACAGAGGCTGTAGGAACAATTGCTGCTCATTTCTCAATTGATGATCAAACAGAGGAAAGACGCAACAATATAAGGCGCATCAAAGAACTGTGTGGAAACATGCAAGGTATCAGTGAGGCTGCCGGATCTTCAAAACGCAAGAGGAACTGAAGGTTCTTTTCATCAAAACAGGGGGAAAGTATGTGAAAACACTAATTTGTTTTGATAAAAACACCTTCTTGTTTAAACATTGCTTGATCAGTTTAAACATTGCTTCAATCTCTCTCTTAATTGTGCTTATTATGCTTGATTATGCCTAATTCAAGTATGACTTTGAGAATTCTTTTTCTGAAGCGCACACATTCAGGGGGAACTTAACTAGTTTTGGCTAAAAATTGTTTTTGGCAATGAATTATTGATGAGCTCTAAGCAATGGAAGACGGATATCTCAGTTTTGGTACTAAAATTGGAAATCTCCGATTCAGGTACTTTACAAAATCTGCCTTCTTAAACTAAGCTTTAATCCTTAATTCATTTCCAACTAGCTCTAAAAGTACTGGTCCTTAGGATTTTTATAATGTACAGGACTTTGGAAAAATAGTACCACTTTTCTTTTAAAAATGAATTTCATATTTTTTTTGTTACTACCTCGTCCTAATTAGAAATTAGAACTATAGGGAATGAAAAATGATAGTTTTATTTTGGGCCTTGAGAACCCAATAGGAATAATTTCCCTTTAGTACATAGCTTTCTTTTCTTTTTGGGCCACTCTTGTGGGCTTAGCCAAAGTAAAACAGTTACGTTTCTCAAACCAAACGAAACTGACTTTCTAATTGGAACAGTTTCAACTCATTGATAACTAGGAAAAGATTCCTTTCACTTTTCAACTTCTTGGAAGTTGAAACTCCATTACTCTCACCGTTCCAACTACTCACTTAATGGAACCCGTGAACCTCCTCCTCCCCTATTTAAATCAAGACATTCCAATCCATTTCCATCACAAACAACTCTCTCAATATGAAAGTCTTCAAGTTCACTGTCTGAGAAAAATACCAAGAAAAATATCCTCAATGGAGAAATTTTTCTTTCTCACCCTCATAGACGGCAATGGAGACAAGCCTAGTGAGAAGAAAAGTAATTTAAAGTATATGGTGCAATTCTCGGCAGTAGAGAAAGTATATGGTACAATTCTCGTATTTTTAAGGATTATACCATACACTTTCTCTGGAACAACACTCTCTCTATTTTTCTTTTTATTTTTTACCTTGATCTTTTTCCCCTCCCTCTCTTTTTTTTAAGACTTTATTTTTTTTTTGAGTAGTCGCCACACTCTTCTTACAAGTTTCTTTTTAAAATTTTTGTGCTGCCTCTGCTCCCTTCTCCCAAGCATTTTTCAAAATCACTTTTTCAATTTGTTTTATTCTAAAACTCTTTTTCAAAATTTCTTTTAAAAAAAAAAATATTTTTGCCTTCATCTTTAAAAACCTTAATTTATCTTTTTCACAATCAATTTTATTTTCCAAAAACCTTTTTCCTTGTCTTTCTGACTTTTTCCTTTCTTCCACCGCCGCCTCCTTTCTCTCCACTTTTCTGTGTTTTTTTTTGTTCTTGTTTTTGCTTTTTGATAGATGTGTTGCTCCCAAGATCTTGAATATCCACTTTGGATATTAAAGATCTATCAAATGCAACGCAACCGCTCTGCCAAGCAGAATCTGCTGAAGCTGAAAACGGTCAATGGCGGAAGATATCACAAAATTTCAAGACAAGACTTGGTTTAGGAATTATTGTAATTTGAATTGTATTCGTTTAAGAGTTTTTGTTAACAAGCTGTATATTATGAGAAACTAAAAGAGAGTTATAAAATTAGTTCTCAGTACAGCGACCAGAACTCTTAAACACTTGTTTGTCATCATCAAAAAGGAGGAAATTGTTGGGAAAAATATAGATTTTGATGATGATGTATTTAGAATGTAATATGGACTTTAGGTCTCCCCCTAATATTCAATGTAATTTTTCTTCTTAGAAATACTGTTAAAACCGAGTCTTGAGATTTCCAATAAAATTGTGATATTTCTTTAAGGGGTTTGATGCCTGAAGACTTAATCAAATTCAGTGATTTGGAAATTGGATATCTTGATCGGAAATATCAGAGACAAGTAAGGATTTCTCAAAGCGGTTGAAAATCCTCAAATCCGGAAGACTACATAAGAACTGGATGTCTCGCTACAACCCGCTGAAGGCTAAGTCGGAAGACTAGCGCGGATTTCTTTCTCACCCGGAAGACTGAGAACGACTCCTCCGAATTTGTCAGCCAAGAACCGGATGCCTCAAGAAATACCGGAATTCTCAGAAAGCAGACAAGTGAGAAAAGACTTAGAAAATCATCTAAGTCTTGAATGAAGAAAT
Organism: Cuscuta campestris; assembly: GCA_900332095.2. NCBI lineage: Eukaryota > Viridiplantae > Streptophyta > Magnoliopsida > Solanales > Convolvulaceae > Cuscuta > Cuscuta campestris. The sequence continues at coordinate 471,926 of OOIL02000526.1, forward strand.
TCTACCCGTTGGTAAGGAAAAATCAATCTCTTGATTTTCAACGGCTAGATTGAAGATAATTATGCTGATTCAAGAACGAATGACTCAAAGACAAAGTCTGGACCTCTAAAAATTGAAGAGCCTGTCCAGAATTCCTAAACAAGCACTAGAAGACAAACAGAGTAAAGTGCTACAGTCCTGAATTCTTGAACAACAGCTAGAAGACGGATTCTGTGGAAAAAGGAATCCCTCCTCAAACAATTGGATATGTCCAAACACCCATTCCAACGAAGAATCTTCAAATCACAATCTTCATTCAAAATTGAAGCCAGCAAATGCAACGGATAGTCTATTGTGATTCAACGGATAGATTATCCAATCCAGCTATAAATAGCATCCTTGGAAGACTGAAGAAAATAATGACGATGAGATACAACAACAACTAAGAGCAATCTCTAATAACAAAGCTATCTCATTCACAGTTTGTCCAAAAAGCTTGAAAAAGAGAGATTTCTAAAACTCCTTATCCAGAAGCAAACTTCTCCTCCTTCCAAAGAGCTATAGTGTAAACACTTGAAGGTTTCCTTGCCTCAAGTACCACACCACGTTGAAGGATACAACTTTTGATCAAACTTATTNTTGTTGAAGAAGCGTGACCTTCGAAGGAACAACAAAGCCAGCACGAGTGCAGTAGCAACATTGGCCTTGCAAAGATATACCGTGCAGAAATTCACACAAGTGTAATTGTTGGTTCATTATTCAACAACCAACTACATAGTGGATTTTGAGGACGTAGAAGGATTACCCCACCTTCGAACCTCGTTAAAGTTTGCGTGTCTCTCTCTCTTATCTTTATTCTTGTAATACCCCGTATCAAGATGGGAAATGTGAAGAGCTCAAAAGGATTGATAGTACTACTCATACGAACAAGGTGCATCTTCTTTTCGAGCGCTCATCACCTAGAAACTCCAAGGTTAAGCGTGCTTGACCTGGAACAATTTTAGGATGGGTGACCCCTGGGAAGTTTTCCTTGGGCGCGCACGAGTGAGGACAAAGTGTGCGGGAAAGACTTGTGTTGGTTTGTGGGGCCATTCTACAATCCTATGAGCGGACACTTACGGCTAGGGTGGGGGCCGGGGTGTTACAATTCTTACTTGCAATTATATTAACTGTGAAAACTAACCCATCTATATTGATTACTGCTCACCCTACCTACCAAATTCCGCACACAATCTAAAGTTCACAAGAACTCTAGATTAACACTCATTTTCACGTTTTCAAAAGAAACGAAAAAGTTTTAAATTTGTAACAAAGTCTATTCACCCCCCCCCCCTCTAGACTTTGTATCTCACCACTTTGGGACCACCACCTTCTTGAATACTTCAAGGAATGGCACTTCAAATCTTCATGTTTGTCGATGTAGCACTATGATCTTGACTTGAATAAAGAGTGTTTGTCAATTATTAAAACCTGTGAGTCAACATTTAACAACACAGAAAGGGTTGAAGTCATGCATTCCAACACTTACTTGTTGATTACCTTCCCGGGGCAGAGATGTCGTGGAGGATGCGGATGCAAGACTTTGAAAATATTGACTCAATGATCCGAAAATCGTTTTGCTCTAATACCAAAATGTAACACCCCAATCCGTATAACTCGGAATTACACGTATTAAGGTGAAACCGGAGTTAAATAAAAATTTCGCTTGACATTTGAAATGACAATTACTTATAAATAATAAATTTACAGACTCTAGATCGCGACCCATTTAAAAATATTTTCAGAGTAATGCGGAAGTACAATAATAATCAAATCATGACACATTTAAAATCTGATGACCAAACATTTGCCTGCCATCCTCGCATCTCCTCTGACTCAATGCCCTCCGGGAGTGGTTCCATCATTGTCTTCTTGTTACCTACGTGTAGTCAACGAAAAATACAAACTACACGCTCAGCGAAACCGCAGAGTGGTACCACGCTAGAATTGTAGGATGATTCACAGACATATATATACATACATATATATATATATATATATATATATATATATATGTCCACAAAAATGTATAAAAATATTCAAGGATCCCCCCTGGTGAGATGGTCTAAACCTTAAACGGGGATCCTTACGACCCGAGTTCGATCCCCAGAGAGGGCGACTTTGGGGGAATTTTAGAAAAGTTAAGCGTGCTCCTGATGGAGTAGTGAAAGGGATGGGTGACCCCTGGGAAGGCTACCAGGAGTGGCTCTATAGTGGGCTTCCTACCCCGGTGGTTAACGGGCCCTAGGATGGACATGAGGTTAACGGGCCTCGGGCCCCCTGCTTCTAAGAGATCCGTAAAAAAAACAAAACAAAAAAAAATGTATAATAATATTCATGATATGGCACATTATATCATATGGTCAATTTGATGAATCATGATGATAATTATTTAATGATAATTACATGATGGCACAATTAATCAATTTGCTTGTGAGGATGATTACATGATACCTATGTAATCAATATACTTGTTCTTGATGATGATTACATGACACCTATGTAATCAATATAATTGTTCTTGATGATGATTACATGACACCTATGTAATCAATGTAATTGTACTTGATGATAATAACATGATGCATGAACCTATAACCTGCAAGGACGACCCTTGCGCTATGAGATTCGCCCCGATGTACGACGAACTCACGCCGCCTTAGTCTCACAAATGAGTGTTGGAGTTGGTGCCCTTATGGCCAACTGCTGTTGTAATATCTTAGATATTTTCTATCATGTAAAGGCAGATGTATTAAGTTTATAAACATCTCATGCTAATGTAAATGTTGACCCTTGTGTTTTGATAATGACAACTATCTCATGGGCTCAGCACTTTGGATGTTGATCTTCACAATCATGTGTTGGATCTCAAGACAAGTGTGAAGATATAGAGTATTTGTTTTTCGTTTAGGTCTTAGCATTTGTTGTTAAAGTGTATGGTACGTTAGTTGTTTTTCCTCTTTGAAAATGTTTTCCAAAAATCCTTCAAATTGTTTTTGAGTCAATTGCAAAACAACATTTTCAAAACTGTGAGAACTATTCGGATAATTCTTGTTTTACTCGAATAAGTCAGAGTTCTCAGTGCTGTCTTATTCGGATAAATAGCATATTATTCGAATAAGTCCTGAATTTCATTTCTTCAATCCTACAGTGATTTAGTCGAATAAACCTTAATTTATTCGAATAAGTCTGCGTTTTTCACTCTGTCCTATTCGAATAAATATGATTTTATTCGAATAAGTCGTCAGTTTGAACTGCAGTTTTGTCAGTTTTAAAGGAAGTTTTCCATCCCTATCTTCCATAACTCACTTACAACGGCTCTTTTGCTTGAAGAATATTATATATTTCCATTCAAACATATTCTTTTATCAATCCATGCAATTCAATTCATACTTTTGATCCTTCAACATTACTTCCAAGCAATTCTTCAAGAAATCAATATTTGCTTGAGTTTTAAAGAATACTAGTGTGCCATACTCTATAAGGTCTTGTATTCTACAGCAATCCACTCTTAATTTGAATAGTATTTCCGCTGTGCACTTTGTTTTGAAACGGTGTGTGAATTGTAAAAACTTGAAGTTGATATAATTCAAGTTTTGGAGAGAAATCCTGAGTCTTGTGAAATCAAGACTTCGGTGGAAAGGTTAGAGGCTTGCGAATTCAAGTTCTCGAGTTGTAATCAGATTGTCAAACTCTGTTAAGTTTGACGAAGTTAGTGGAATCTGGGGCACGTTTGCTTCGGGGACTGGATGTAGGCATTAGGCCGAACCAGGATACATCGTGTGTTGCTCCTTCTCTTCATCTTTGTGTTCTTGTGGTTGATATACTCCTGCGAATTTTTGTTCTTCCTAAAGTTTTTGATTTTTGAAGAACACCTCTATTCACCCCCCCTCTAGAGGTGCGTAAGTTGTTCAACAATTGGTATCAGAGCGTGGCTGCATTTCCAAAGCTTCACCGTCGGAAATCTAGATCATGGCCGGAAGAACATTCCAAGCCGGTGTATCCGAAGGACAATCTACTACACGCCCTCCATTCTTTGATGGTACAAATTATGCATATTGGAAGGAAAGAATGAGGATATTCATACAATCAAATGACTTCGACTCATGGATGGTAATCAAGCATAGAAACACTACCCCTGCAAATATTGTTGATGGAATTCGTGTTCCCAAGTTGGAATCCGAATATGATGATCAAGACAAGAAGAACGTCATGCAAAATGCCAAAGCCATCAACTATCTTTATTGTGCTGTGAACCCTGATGATTATAGGAAGATATCAAGATGCAAATCGGCCAATGAGATGTGGACTAAACTCGAAGTCACTTATGAAGGTACATCTCAAGTTAAAGATGCTAAAGTTGATATCTTATTGCATGAATACGAATTATTCTCAATGAAGGAGAATGAAAGCATTGATAGTTATTTTGAGAGATTCTCTACAATCATCAACAATCTTGACACGCTCGGAAAGTATTACACCGATCATGAGCTTGTCCGGAAAATTCTGCGTTGTATGACTCCNAAGATGCAAATCCGCCAATGAGATGTGGACTAAACTCGAAGTCACTTATGAAGGTACATCTCAAGTTAAAGATGCTAAAGTTGATATCTTATTGCATGAATACGAATTATTCTCAATGAAGGAGAATGAAAGCATTGATAGTTATTTTGAGAGATTCTCTACAATCATCAACAATCTTGACACGCTCGGAAAGTATTACACCGATCATGAGCTTGTCCGGAAAATTCTGCATTGTATGACTCCTGAGTGGAAATCCGAGGTGAACGCCATAACTGAAGGAAGAGACTACAATGTCTTAACTTATGATACTCTTCATGGGAAACTACTCACATATGAAACTACTACTCCTCATCTATGTGGTGAAGACAAAAGGAGGAAATCTATAGCATTGAAAGCCACCAAGGAAGTTGTAGAGGAAAATGAAGAAGATGATGATGAATCACTTAATTTAGAAGATAATCCCGAACTTGCTCTTGTCATCAAACGCTTCAACAAATTTATCAAGAAAAGCTTCAAGCCAAGGAGAGACAATGGCAAGAAAGCTACACCACCTAAATTCTATGAATGTGGAGAGATAGGGCACATCAAGCCTTATTGTCCTAAGTTGAAGCAAGGGAAGGACAAGAAGTTCAAGAAGAAGCAAAAAGCATACATCTCATGGGAGAGTGATCATTCATCTTCCGAAACAAGTGATGAGGACAAAGAAACAGCAAATCTTTGTCTAATGGCTACCGAGGAAGAGGTATCTTCTAATTCTTTTTCAACTCCTTTATCGTCTTCAAGTGATTGCTTTTCATTGGATGATTTACATAGTGCATTTAGTGATCTCTATGGTGAATTTCTCAAATCCACCAAAGAAACTAAGCTTGCCAAAGAAAATGTCACATCTTTAGAAGCTCAAATAATTGAACTTAATAAGGAGATGGATTTATTGAAACTTGAAAATAAGAAACTTGGCAAGGTTAGTATTGACACTCCTTGTGCACAATGTAACATCCATGAAAAAGAAATAGCTAAATTGCATGAGCATTTAGGAAAATATAATAAAGCTAGCAAGGACATGCACTTTATAGTTCAACAAGGTCAATATAATAGAAATGGATTAGGATATAAATCTAAGGGACTTAAGAAAATGAACTTCGTAAAAGAAGGAGAAAGACCTTTGGATAAAAATAATTCTAGGGATAATTCACAACGAAAATTTATTAGTAATCTTAAGAAGACTCAATCTAGAATAGAACAAACCCCCACCACTTCTAGGATGAGAAAATCTAGTGAGTCTAGGAGTTACGTTGATCATAGGTTCACTAGACAACCTAGACAATTTCCTAGAAATAGACAACCTAGCAATTCTAGGAATGTAAGGAATGCACCTAGACAACCTAGGAACTTTAGGACACATAGGAGACACTCTAGTCCATATAGATATATGTATGATCCTAGAGTTGTTTGTCATTTCTGTGATCACGTTGGACACATAGCTCCTGTATGTTTTAAGAAGCTTAGATTGATTGCTAAGAATAGGAAGAGGGCACACATTGATATTTATGATGTTCATACTAACTCTCAAGGACCCAAAAAGATTTTGGGTACCTAAAACCCCTAATTAAATAATTATACAGGCGTGCTTGAAGGCATCAAGTGTACTATGGTACCTTGATAGCGGATGCTCCAAGCACATGACCGGAGATGCATCCAAATTTGTTTTTCTAAAATCAATTGATGGTGGAAATGTCATATTTGGCGACAACAACAAAAGAAAAATCATTGGAACCGGAACTGTTGGCAAAAACAAAGTTTCCGGAATTGAAAATGTGTTGTTGGTCGAAGGCCTCAAGCATAATTTGCTTAGCATTAGTCAATTGTGTGATAAAGGTAACCGTTTTATTTTTACTTCTAATCATTGCATGGTCGAACGCCTTTGTGATAACAAGATTATCCTTACCGGCGATCGCATAGATAATATTTACATGATCAACCTTGAAATTACTCCTACGGACTTTGCTCATTGCCTCATTACTAAAGGGGAAGAGATGTGGCTATGGCATAAAAGAATTGGTCACACCAATATGGAACTAATTAATAAATTAGTTTCAAAAGACCTAGTAATTGGTGTTCCTAAAATCAAATTCGAAAAGGGAATTTGTGATTCATGTCAAAAGGGTAAACAAGTAAAAACTTCTTTCAAATCAAAGAAAGTTGTTTCTACTTCTAGACCATTGCAGCTTTTGCACATTGATCTCTTTGGACCTTCTCGAACTATGAGTTTAGGTGGTAATTACTATGCCTTGGTTATTGTTGATGACTACTCTCGTTATACATGGACCTTATTTCTTTCTCACAAGAGTAATGCACCTTCATCTTTTCGCAAATTCACTAAAAAGGTTCAAAATGAAAAAGGTTGTAGCATTGTGGCCGTAAGAAGTGATCATGGAGGAGAGTTTGATCAAAGTGGGTTTGATACCTACTGCGATGAAGTAGGCATTGCACATAACTTCTCAGCCCCAAGAA
>OOIL02000526.1:483155-499347 GCA_900332095.2 Cuscuta campestris
CAAACGAAGTACTCAAAAGAACTTCTCAAGAAATTTGAGATGGAAGATTGTAAAGAAATGGCTACCCCAATGAGTTCTCAATGCTCACTTGATAAAGATGAAAGTGGTAAGTCGGTTGATGTGAAACGGTATCGAGGTATGATAGGTTCTTTACTTTATTTAACTGCTAGTAGACCTGATTTGATGTTTAGTGTTTGTATGTGTGCTAGATATCAAGCGAACCCTAAGGAATCTCATTTGACCGCTGTCAAACGGATCCTTAAGTATGTGAGAGGCACCTTGAACTTGGGACTTTGGTATCCCAAAGGTTCAACATGCACTCTTGTTGGGTATTCTGATTCTGATTTTGCTGGATGCAAAATGGATAGAAAGAGTACGAGTGGAACCTTTCACCTTTTTGGTTGTTCTCTTGTTTCTTGGTTTAGCAAGAAGCAAGTAAGTGTTGCTTTGTCCACCGCCGAGGCCGAGTATGTCGCTGCGGGGAGTTGTTGTGCACAAATCATTTGGATGAAACAACAACTTTTGGACTATGGCCTTGTACTTAATCACATTCCTTTGCGTTGTGATAATATGAGCGCTATAAATATTACGAAGAATCCTGTTCACCATTCTCGTACTAAGCATATAGATATTCGACATCACTTTATTAGAGACCATGTCCAAAAGGGTGATGTTGCTATTGAGTTTGTCGATACAACTAATCAGTTGGCCGACATATTTACTAAACCCTTGGACCGTGAGAATTTTAGTCGTATTAGAAATGCCTTAGGAATTATTGCTATTAACTAAGTTCTTTTAATTATTTTCATGTTAATTGATTGAATTTTGTACTAACTTAGGCATCGGAGTGGTTTTTTAATTCTTTTTTCAGGAACTCACCCATCCACTCCTCTTTCTTACTCCATAGGAAGCATTTATTAAGGGGGAATGTTTATTGACTATGGATATTTGAAGAATTTCAAAGGCCTGCTTAAGTACAGTGGTTTATTCGAATAAATTCAGAACTATTCGAATAAATATGCTCCATCCAGATTCCAATGTCGCGGCTCAACATGCGTTATTCGAATAAATGAAGACCTATTCGAATAAATTAGATCAAATCTGATATTTTTAAAGGTCTTTTATTCGGTCAAAGCTCCTTCACTTCTTCTCAGAATTAATCGCCAATCTTCTCTCTCACTCGCGACTCCCTGGAACCCTAGTCACAACATCTTCTTCAATCTCCGCAAGAATTCTCGTCGCCAAGCTCGTCTTCCACAATTGGTTCATCCTCGTCGCCAAGAACCCTAGGCGCGGCTTCACCGACGACTCTCCATACCTAGGCGCCAAGCTTTTCTCCGACAAATCCATGACGTCAAGGACAAAGAGGAAGACCATTCGGCAACCTGATTCTTCCTCTCTCCCTGGTTCTTCATCTCAACCACAATCTACACCCGAAGTCCCAAGGTTTGTCTACCCTCTTAATCCTCGGGTTTATTTTGAAGATGAGGCTGATTTGAAAACTTTCCTTGAACGATTCGTTCCTAGGAAGATTGTCACTCCTAGGTATGTCGATTTGGCGGAGTTTGAAAGAAACCAAGATTTTGAATCTGTTTTGTCCAAACTCCGCTCCTCGGGTCTCCTTAATGTCGTCACCATTAGAGAGACTCAAGTTCCTTTTGATTATATTAAGGCTTTTTATGCGTCTCTCATCTTCAAACGTCGTGGTTCCCAATTTGTTGTTACGGCTAAGTTTTGTGGAAAAGAAGTTGTTGTTACCAGTTCGGAGCTTAATTCTATGTTTGAGATGTCCAATTCTGGAGGTGAGATTACCACCGTGAACAATGACCAGAATCCATGGTATGATTTTGATGAGCGTAAATGTTGGGAGGCTATGGATTTCACGCCTCAATTCAATTCATCCAAACGTCCAATGGTGAGCGGGATGACACCACCTCAAAGATTGCTGCAATACATCTGTTCTTATATCTTGCAAGGTCGGGTTGGAAATCATCCCCAAATGTCCAAGGATGACTCGATGCTCATCTATGCAATTCTCAAGCCGGTTCCTATCAATTGGGGTAAATTCATTTTGACCTACATGAACTTCTGTCGTGCAAAGAAGCGAGCCCTTCCATATCCTCTTCTCGTCACTCATATTTTGAAGCAAAAAGGTTTTGAGTTTACTAATGCTGAGATGACTATTGATACTCCTTTTTGGCGAATCCGAGTGGAAACCGTAACTCGTGCTCAAAATGTTGATGATGACTCCGGTGACGATGATGATGATGTTGTTGCTCCTACCCAGAAGCGTCAGATTTCCTATAGAGGAAGGGTTTCTCTGCCGATGTTATACGATGATATGCAAGGAATCCAAACCTCCCTTGACAACTTGAAGATTCAACAGGCTATCCATGGTTATAATTTGAACCAATTGTTGGTCAAGTCGGGAGAACATTAGATGGTTCCATCGATGGATGCGTTGGAGCCATATATGTACCACGGCTCATCATCTTCTCAAGATACGACTACTCATCACGAGACTCAGGGAATTGTTGCTGATGATGCTGCTGATGATGAGGAAGATGAGATGGATGAGGAATGAGTGGATGGGGCACTCATGTTATTTTCTAAACTATTTATCTAATATCTCTTTATCTTTTGTGTTTGTTATATGTGACTTTGCTATCTCCCATCCTCCTTGTGTTTTGATAAACTTAATGTTTTTTGTCCTTCACCCTTTTTGCTTATGACAAAAGGGGGAAGAGTAATGTGCTTGTGCTTGTTGTAGTGCAATCACTAAGGGGGAAGTAAGGGAAGTACTCTAATCTCTTTATTTAAACTCTTTATTTGTGCTTGTCTTGTCTTGTGTGTTCTTGTTATATTTGTTGAACACAGGATATTATTTGGAATCAAGCCCAAGCATTTGATAAGTTGGGTTTGTCATTATCAAAAAGGGGGAAATTGTTGACCCTTGTGTTTTGATAATGACAACTATCTCATGGGCTTGGCACTTTGGATGTTGATCTTCACAATCATGCGTTGGATCTCAAGACAAGTGTGAAGATATAGAGTATTTGTTTTTCGTTTAGGTCTTAGCATTTGTTGTTAAAGTGTATGGTACGTTAGTTGTTTTTTCCTCTTTGAAATTGTTTTCCAAAAACCCTTCAAATTGTTTTTGAGTCAATTACAAAACAACATTTTCAAAACTGTGAGAACTATTCAGATAATTCTTGTTTTACTCGAATAAGTCAGAGTTCTCAGTGCTGTCTTATTCGGATAAATAGCATATTATTCGAATAAGTCCTGAATTTCATTTCTTCAATCCTATAGTGATTTAGTCGAATAAACCTTAATTTATTCGAATAAGTCTGCGTTTTTCACTCTGTCCTATTCGAATAAATATGATTTTATTCGAATAAGTCGTCAGTTTGAACTACAGTTTTGTCAGTTTTAAAGGAAGTTTTCTATCCCTATCTTCCATAACTCACTTACAACGGCTCTTTTGCTTGAAGAACATTATATATTTCCATTCAAACATATTCTTTTATCAATCCAAGCAATTCAATTCATACTTTTGATCCTTCAACATTACTTCCAAGCAATTCTTCAAGAAATCAATATTTGCTTGAGTTTTGAAGAGTACTAGTGTGCCATACTCTATAAGGTCTTGTATTCTACAGCAATCCACTCTTAATTTGAAGAGTATTTCCGCTGTGCACTTTGTTTTGAAACGGTGTGTGAATTGTAAAAACTTGAAGTTGATATAATTCAAGTTTTGGAGAGAAATCCTGAGTCTTGTGAAATCAAGACTTCGGTGGAAAGGTTAGAGGCTTGCGAATTCAAGTTCTCGAGTTGTAATTGGATTGTCAAACTCCGTTAAGTTTGACGAAGTTAGTGGAATCTCGGGCACGTTTGCTTCGGGGACTGGATGTAGGCATTAGGCCGAACCAGAATACATCGTGTGTTGCTCCTTCTCTTCATCTTTGTGTTCTTGTGGTTGATATACTCCTGCGAATTTTTGTTCTTCCAAAAGTTTTTGATTTTTGAAGAACACCTCTATTCACCCCCCCCCCCTCTAGAGGTGCGTAAGTTGTTCAACAGTAAACTCTTAATTGCATTCCTAGAATTATATTATAAGATGTTTATCAGAATGAGTCTTCTGATGTTGAGACTGACATCTTGTCACTTAGTATAATTCTAAACGGTCTATAGTCAAAGCATTAACGAGAGTATGATATCGTTAGTGCGTGTGAGACTAGTGAGAGTTAGATGTTTGACCTAGTCTCTTGGTCAATGACGGAGTGTTCGCATCTACTCTCAGGCAGATATTATCGTTAATAATAGGATGCCAGACCTGACCCACCTTAAGGACATTGCCTAGACTTTTAGTCTATGCTCTAAGTGTCCTTAATGCGACTATTGGTATAACGATCCTCAGACTTGAAGTATTACGTTCTTCGAATATGTGAACCTGCATGCTTTGATTCATTGTCCTAAGCCGTATGAAATAAGGATGGTACACAGGCTTTGTATTGGGCATGTTGCTGCACGTATTCGAAGACGTAGATTACGTACAAAGAATTTGTCACTGCTACTCAACCAGAATAATGTCTTACAGGGGCCCACTGATAAGTATGACTGAAGAAATGCATGGCGATGAGTTTAGACATCTGTTCTCATCAGTCAAACTTGTTAATCAGTAAATAACTTAATGGCTACAAGTTGGATATTTGATATCCCTTGCACTAAGTTAAGACATTGGGACAAAAGGATCTACGTTATACAAAGTCTTAGTCGTAGAAAGGTTTTGACGGAGCAAACGTCTGAACTTATAATCTGGGGGTAATAATGTGTTGCTAGATAGCGCTTATTACTTATAGTATTGGTGTAGAGTCAATACTGTGGAAGTGCCTATATGGGTCACACACTTTGGACAATTTAAAGAGTAGGATTATAACAAGGGATAATATTTAATTTGTATATTGTAAAATAGTAAAGTAAAATATGTAAATATATTTTGTATATGTATTTATTACTTAGTACGTACATTTTTTTTGTTATAATAATAATGTATATATCTCCCTTTATTTTATAAGGGCCTAGGATGTTACTCCTCGTTCTTTCTCCGTCTTATTTGACGCCTCCGTTAATTCACAAATTCCACCAAAGTTAGAGGACATTGGTCGATTGCCGCCCACCGCCCCATGACATACGCTGCCTGGCCGTCCACCGCCCCACGACATACACTCTCACGACATACCCTGCGTTGCCGAACACCGCCCCAGAATAGATCCCCTTTTATATCTTCCAGCGACTGCAGATCCAAGTACTCTTCTCCAACTCATCTACCCGAAATCAAGGTAATTCTATCCTTCTTCTTCGCATTAGACAGCAACTTCTTCCTTTGGGGTTTAGATTCATACTTCACTTCCTAATTATTATCCTCTGCATCTGACGAAAAATTGAAGGAGGTCAAAACAAATACTCCCTCCGTCCTAAAATTAACTTCTCACTTTCCTTTTTTGTATTGTTTTTGGGAGAATTGATTTGGAGAATTGATTTGGAGAGAACCTAGATATGGAGAACTGAAGAACAAATTCAATTGACAAATGAGATTTGTTTGATTTGGAGAATTCCTATTTGGGAATGAAGGTTTGGGTGGGGATGAATATAGGGGTGTTTTGGGAAGGTCAACTTAATTTTTACCCTTCCTTAAAAATCACTCCCAGTCAAAGTGGGAAATTAATTATAGGATAGAGGGAGTATAAGTTAAAAAATGGCAATATTCTTTTGTTGTTTCAATTTGAATCAGATTCGAGATTTGAGTGTTGTGTTTTAGGTCGTGCATTTAATTTTTAACTGTGAACTAATAGGTGTTAGTAAAAATTTGCATTCATCTACATGTCGGTAGTTTGAAATAGAGCCAAATTCAGATTTCTCAATTCAATTTTATTTTATGTTTAATGGTGCTTTAGCTTCGTTTTGTTTGATTTGCTGTTTTAAATTGTGCATTTGTGTATTATGGTTGAAATAATAATCTTTGAGCCAGTCTTTAGTTAGCTTAGGTAGTTAATTTTAGATTTATTGGATATTAATCTATTTTGTTGTATTACCAGTAGTTCACAGTGAATTCAACTAACTCCAATCAAATACTTTCTATCAAACACAAATTTATGTTTACTTTCTGGCTGAATTAGTTGATAATGAAAATGAAAATGCTTTTTTTCAAAACATTTAAAATGAAAGGATACTCGTATTTTCACTAATTTATTTTATATTATATTTTGGATGATAAAGTTTAACCAAATTCAACCCATTGAACCATTTTATTCATTTTAGCCAGAAGTTACCCTTACCAAACAACTTCAAAAAAGGGATTTTATGAAAACAGTTGCAAGGGCCATTTAGCAAGCTTGCAATAACCTGAATATTCTTCACGTCAACTTTACCAGCCTCGGATCCACTGTCTTTGCTTGTATGGAGGATAGAGTTTTCGTAGAGTTTTGGTTTGTCATTTGTAATGAGAAATAGAGGCCTTAGTACACTACAAATCTCTACACGCCGTTTCTTATGTACTGTGGACCGCAATCATTATCGCACTCCAACTCCTCGTGCACTATACATAGCACTATACTTGCCGCCTACCTCCAACGCTTAGTATCTTATGAAAGTGGCAGTTTAAAATAGAACAAAATTGGCAAAGTTTTCGTTCACGTAGATTTTGAATACAACAAGTCCACTCCTTTTGAATTAGAAGAACTTGAAAAATAAGAAGCAACAGAGAGATTATCCTTTCATAAAGTCAGAAGATTAGGTTGAGGTCATTAGTGAGCACTAGAGTCACTTTCATACCATGGCCTAATTTGGAAAGGAATGCCAATGCCGCAGCAGCACAAATCACTTTGCACGGATCCCAATTCCTTTAAACATATAAAGTGATAAGGGTTTATGAGATGTTTGATATTTTTGAATCCAGAAACTTTCCAGTATAGACTAACACCCTCAAAGGTTGTTTTTGTATAGGTACTATTTGTGTCTGATGCAGCCACGTTCAGTCTAACATCTTTGTTTTTTGAACTTCATTATCAAGTTTTTGGGTGCTTGCTTTAATGAATATGTTGAAACCTCACTGCTTATGCTTATTGTTAAAAGAATAGACTACTCATGTCTACCCACATATATCTTACATCCAGTCATTCGTTTCTGTGTTCATGTTCGTAATAATAATCGTCATTTATTTGTGTTCGATACAACATTACAACATCGGTTATTTGATGTACACTGTGAATTTGATCTATAGAGAGTTTACCCTCCTATATACATTAGAAGTTACACTTATTCACTATTTTACTCACCGCAAGGAAAGACTCATGGTTACCTTTTCAATTCTGTTAGCCAAAACCAAATAAAATTAATTACATGTTCCACACTGTCGCTGAATGTTTAACACCTGTTCCTGGAATTTTAGATATGATCGAAAAACTTGTGTGTCATTGAAAACCTAAAACTTTCTCAAATTGCAATGAAAATGATAATGCAGGTTTTAAAAGTACATAAACATGAGTGCTTCTATCCATCATAAAGGTTGTCAACAACTGCCTAATACTTTCAATAACATACTTTTACTGCCTAATTCTTTTGTAAACTTCCATTCTTGTGGAAGGTGTTTGCTTTGCCTCCTTTAACATCAATACGGTTCTACCCAGAAAACAAAAAAATTGCTCTTTACATTGTACTGATTGATGCTTGATTTTCTTTGCTTCTGGTATACACTTTTACTGCTATCATTTGGTTTACACAGCCCCGCTCCACTGTTAATAGTACTTTTTTATTTTAATTTATCCAGGACCAAACATACTGGATAGAAGGCAACTACAACTTAGAGAACATGGATCAATTCCTTACTACATTGGATGTGGTACTTGTAACCGCAAAGTTGACTTCAATGAGGGAACTACCTTTGACTGCATGCAGTGCGGAGACAATACTGCAACAACTGCAAAAAGGTTTTTACTTTTATCATCTACAATATGTAGGACTCTTTCACTTCTGTCTCCACTCTAATACAATGACAAAAACATACAGGTTCAGATCTCTGCCGAGATAGGCAATGAAACAAAAAAAATACAATTCACCATCTTCACAGAAGATCTGAAAAAAGTAGCTAGATCGCTTGAACTGAATACATCAATGGAATTAGTTGACACCGAGAATCCGAACAAAGGACTCAGCTCATTACTCATCACAGCTGCTGTCAATTTACAGCCAACCACATACCAAAGACGAGATAAAACGTTTTCATTATTATACCTACATAAGCTATCTTACCAACACACAAACAATCCACATCTCAAGAGAAAAGAAAGAGCTACAAGTCAAGATGGCTAACATCTGCAGCGGAAAAGAACAAGTACACTTTCAAAGCATCTAGCTTCCATAGGGAAACTATTAGCCGTGGTGAAAATGACCTCTAAACCTTACGCAGGTTATTTTCAAATTTTGTCAAACGGGTTTTAGCCTTAACTGCATGTAAAATATATGTACTGTCATGCTACTGTAACTGTTTTGCTGCTGGTAACTTCATGTTCTCCATCTTAGTTGCTGGTATCTTAGGATATATGTAAGACTTGGAACTATGCTTTTACTCTTATCAAATGGACGCATGCTTGGGCACCCACGCACATCGTGCGTTCCCAGCTAGTATATATGTGTGTGTGTGTGTATATCACGTTTACACTTTAGTAAACTTTTATACTTTTACATCATATGTATGTATGTATGGTGGTGTGCATATTTATGTATGCATTATTACTTATATGTGTACGTATGGTGTAGTAATAACAATAATACATATATCAAAATATGTTTTGGAGTATATTTTATTTTGGAGTGTCATTTTAATTATGAAAATAATTATTTTGACAAAAACTATTTTAAAGTATATTTTATATACTTGTTTCAAAATGTTTTGGGTATTTTATTTTATATCATAAAAATTATTGATGTCAAATAAAGTACACTTTGAACTTTTGAGGGGAGAAGAATTGAGTTCTTCCCCCCTTCACCTTTTCGTACAAGCTTTAGGGATGTGGCTTGTCTCCCACTTTGAATTGTGTGGAGGAGGTGCCTTTGACAAAACTACTTTGGCCTTTTGTCATTGGTTATGTTTTATCACTTTTATAAAATGAAAGTTTTTATTACCCTCAAAGGAGACTCCATTTTCGGCCATGGTTAGTAGCAAGAGAGAGAAAATAATTTTGGTTTCCAAAATTATTATTTTGGGTATAGAAAATATTTTCCTTAAAATATTATTGATATATATATTTTCTAGTATTTAATATACAAGATTTATATTATCCCTTAAATAATCTTTATATTAAATATACTATTATAATCTTTACTAGCATAACGATTATAGTAGACTCCGGAGATTGTTCGTGTGTCAAAGTTGGAGGCCGGACGATTGAACGGCTACGTTTGCTCCTTCAATACCTTTTGCTCGACTTCTCGTTCATACCGCTTTACCGGAGAAGGTATAACTTTCTATCTCTAGCTATAGTTTTAGTACGTGTTCTTGGGCTAGTAATCACTATTGGGAGATTAAATTTTTGTATTTCTGCTGCCCTCCCTACCGTGGTTACCTTTCAATGAGGTGAGACTAGAAAAATAGGGGTGGTACTCGGAAGCCTGAATACCATGTACGTACACTAAGCCCGAACCTATGATGTCGGACTACTAAATCCCGCACAATCACGCTGCAAGAGACGCACTAGGCATGATCTCTTACGCATGCATATGATGTGATATGCTACAATATATATGATGATATGAATGATATCTTATGAACAATTTGTAATATTTATGAATATATAATCATGCATAAGTTTATTTGGTTGAAACATGATTAAAATATCATTTAGTCAAGCTACTCGGCTCAGAAAGGTCGACCGTTTGGCACGGCGGTCGACCGTGCTTTAATTCAATTCGTCGGATTCTGGTGTACCGTGACGGTCGACCGCGGTTGACCGGCGGTCGACCGTTGTTCACTGGCTGCGGATGGCGGACTTCGGCTGGACGGGCGGCGGTCGACCGTTCGCCGACGGTGGTCGACCGTTCTGCTGACAGTCGTGGTCCGTTTCGAAGTTTAACACGACGGTCGACCGTTTGCATCGACCGATTGGGTCTGCGAATCTTTCTCTTGATATTTTGAGTGTCCAAAATACTTCTTTAAGTCTTTTAAACACCTTTAATTAGCATATACATGTTGTTGGGTTGATTTCAAATGTTTATATATACTTATGTATATATATTTTAACTTTATGGATTTGGTGTATCTTGGTCTTAACATATAGATGACTTGTATATGCATCACATATATATTTTGGGATGATTTCAACATATGGATTAATATATATGTTCATGTACGAATGTGATGAACGATTCGACAAGTCTAACGCAAAGGTACAGACCTGGAAATCATTGGTTGAAATCTTAAGGATGAGCAGGAGTGGAAACAACATCGAAATTTGCCAACTTTGTCATTTCCGTCACAATTGGACAGCCTGCCGTATTTTGGGCATATCTCCATCGTTTCGTCACGGAATTGCACACCGTTTGGTTCTGTGGATTCCTAAGATGTAAGGCTATAACTTTCGTGTAGAAATTATTTTGAGTTATCATATGTGAGATAGCGTAAATCGGACGATTTACCTGAAGTCAAGGGAAAGTTGCTGTCCAGAAATTTTGAATACTCCGGTGAACAACGGTTCCGACGATTAACTCATTAACTTCAATATTTCAACACCGAACCTTCTCTACGATACCTTCCGAATGTTCCTAATAATTGTTAGAGAGTTTATGATAAGTGTTTGGAATGAAACAACATAAATATGATGAGGAAAATGGTCCAACCCGAGGAGCTCGCCACCACTGGCGCAGTTCCGGTATTTTGGTCATATCTTCTTCGTTACTTAACGAAATCGCGAGCCGTTTGTTGGGTTGGATTCGTATTGTCCGGGGCTACAACTATGGTTCAGAAAGTATTACGAGATAATGGATGGAAAATTTCAGTTTTTACCTCAAAGTGGACTGATGTGTTTTGGTTTCAGGATTTTGGTGAAAACTTTGGCTATTTCTTCTTGCTCCTTCTTTCTTAACATGCAACCATGGAGTTGAAGTTTTTATTCTTCCTTAGCTTGCTGCCGACAGAGATAGAGGAGAGGAAATGAAGCTGTGATGGTGGATGATGATGATGGAAAATGATTGTTAACAAAGGATGGAGTATTATATTGTAAAGTTTGGATTATTATGGTGTAGTAGGTGGCTTTGTAGACTTTAATAGATGCTTGACATTATGAAGGGGGCTGCGTGATTGAGTATAATTTGTGTAATAATAGTTTGGCTTTTAGTCCACACTGATAATTTTACCCCAAACGGTACACGCTTTTTCGCCCAAACTGCTCCGAATTGAAAACGGATTGTGTTTTTGGAATCAGACTGTCAAAACTAGAATTTTGACATAATCAAAATATTTTTCTGAAAACTTTTATTTTTATTTAATCTCTGGGTCTGTATCAGTCATGAATTAATTTAATAATATGAATGAGATAAAAATATATAAATTTTATCCCAATGATGAATATAGTATTGTTAAGTGTCAAAGATTAAGATTTCTAATCTTATGAAATCACTTTTGAATTGAATTTATTTTATGGGTCAAAGTTACAAATTTTAATATTTAAAATCGTCATAACTTGAAATCTATAAATCAGATTGTTTAATAAAATGTACCGTTGCAATCGTCTCTTCGAGACATATCCATAGAAATAAGTTTTTAACAAAAAGTCATTATTTTGAAAATCCATTTATTTTTGGTCAAACGTATAAATATTCCTTATTGGACAAAAACTACTTTTGTTTTATAATAAATTTTAGGCCTATTTTGTGGCGTTACACTTGAGGACATGATGAGAGCGTGCATGATCGATTTTGGGGAAAAATGGGAGTGATACTTGCCATTGATGGAGTTTGCGTATAATAATAGTTATCAGGCGAGTATTCAGATGGCCCCATACGAGGCTTTGTACAGGAGGAGGTGTAGAACAACAGTGTGCTAGACTGAATTGAGCGAGGCGAGGTTAGAAGGTCCCGATCTTGTTCACGAGACAGAAGAAAAGGTACGGTTGATCCGCGAGCGTTTGCAGACAGCATTAGATCGGCAAAAATCTTATGCGGACTTGAAGCATCGGGAGATTTCTTTCAAAGTGGGGGATAAGGTTTTTCTTAAGGTGTCACCTTGGAAAAAGGTTCTACGATTTGGAAAGAGAGGAAAATTGAGTCCTCGTTTCATTGGGCCTTATCCCATCACTGCAAGTTTTGCCCTGTAGCTTATCAGTTGGAGCTACCACCTGAACTGAGCAAGATTCACAATGTGTTCCATGTGTCTATGCTCCGACGTTATCGATCAGATCCGACTCATCGGTTACCTGAAGGCGCGGTGTCTCTAGACGAGAACTTGACCTATGAGGAGGAGTCAGTGCAGATTCTAGCACGAGAAGTGAAAGAGTTGAGGAATAAGCAGGTGCCTCTAGTCAAAGTCTTGTGGCGTAACCATGCTGTCGAAGAGGCTACGTGGGAGACCGAGGAGTCCATGAGACTTCAGTATCCTCACCTCTTCTGCGATGATGATTCAGGTAATTTCGAGGACGAAATTCTTTTAAGGGGGATAGAAATGTAACGCCTCACAACCCGGCTTGGTATTTTTAATTAATTTATATAATTAATTAATTACTAAGTCGGTAAAAATGAAGAATATTTTCTAATTTGCGTATTTAATATGAGAGTTGACCTACGTTGTAGGGCTCGTTGTTCTGAACCCGACCGCGCTAACGGATTGAGAATCAGATTCACTCTCGTACGTTTCCGTTGGTCCCTCTGCGCTCCACGTCCGTTCGTCGTTACGTTCCGCCAGCCAGGGAGAGAGACGCCGCTGCCGAGCCGCCTGAACGTCGTCGCCGTCGCCGTTCCTCATTCCCCCGTCGCACAGTAGATCCGGCCGCAACAGGGAGTGCAGCGGCGAGCATTCCCCTTTCGATTTGGTTTCTAATTCTTCAATAATTCGAGGTGATTCGTGATTCCTATACCTATAGTTGGCATTAATTCGTAGTTTAGGATCTTGTGGTAGAAATTCTGTGTTTGATTGTGAAATTTGTGGTTGATTGTGCATTAGATTGGATTGGGGGTGTGTTGGGGGGCTGTTTTCTGGCGATTGGCCGGCGGCTGGTCGGTGGTGGCTACGGCCGACGTACGGGCAGTTTCCGGCGGGTCCAATTTGGACCCAATTGGTTAAATTGGGTTAATTCGGGTCGGTTTGGATTCAATTGGGGCTGTCCGGGTAGTTGGGGCTGACCGGGTCGTTGGGCCGACTGTCCGGGGTGCTGGGCCGGCGGGTCCAGCTGTTAGGCCGGCTGCATTGGGCCGTTGGGCCAGTAGCGTTGGGCCGGTTGAGTGGGGCTGCCTGAACGGGCAGCGGGTTGGGGCTGCCGGGTCGGTCCGGCGGGTTGTCGGCTGATCCGGTGGTAAATGATACTGCTCCGGCGGGGGCAGCGGGCCCGAGGACCGATTCCTTGGTCTCGACTCCGCGCAGATAAGTTGGGTTAATTACAATTCGGGTTGTTTGATTATGCCTGATGGTAATCGCGGGTCTTTGGGTCGGATAGGCCGCTACGTGACTTGTTGTGAATTGTGAATTGAGATTTAAATTAAATTGATCTATTTGGTGAATATTGTGGATTATGAATGATAAATAGGAATTATGCCATATAGTATAATTAGGCAGACCTGAATTGGATTGACTTATTGAATCACCAATAGGATATGATAGGAAGTTGGCCTTTGCGGGGCGTCGTCGCACCCCCGGGGGTCTTGGGTTAAAAACGTACGTACGGAAGTCCGCGACCTGTCCTGGCATCGCAGGGACAGGGGCTTCAACCCGCCCAAAGTGAATCTCCTTTGGGTTTCTGAGCTGGCCCTTTTATAGCATCGCTTGGGGTGCCATGACTCAAAATAGTTGATGTGGAATAAAATAAGGACATGATATTCAAATGGAAGGTGTTAAAATAAATATATTTATTTAAGTTGTTTTTCTCCGCGATCACATGCTGTTGTTAATTGTATGCTAACGTGGTGCTATTCTGTGAGTTAATGTTAGCTTAGGTATATTTTCACTCAGCAATTCACTGAGCGTGTAGTCGTTGTTGTTTGACTGCACGCAGGTAGGAACACAGATTTTGACGTGCAACCCGGAGGGCAGTGAAGTGGTGGTGCGGCGTGGATGGCTCCTATTACTTTAATAATTAAACTACATTAACATTATTTCATTTGGTTATATGGACCGTTGGACGTTACTTTGGTTTTATTATGCTTCCGCGATGTTTGGGCTTGTTTTATTACTCCGATAAATTTTGGTTTAGTTTCGAACTCTCACAGATGAATTTTATAATTTATTCAGTTGATTATTTTTTAAAAAAATTATGCATGCGAATACCAATTTAGTAACAACCCGGTTCGCTAACCCGTTGGTTCGGGTTACGCGGGTTGGGGTGTTACAAGTCTTCTTAACCGCTCAACACTCTGCCCCATTTTTCTTAACCGCAGGAAGAAAAATTATAGATTTATATAAATTCAATAAACCTAGACCATTTATATTTGATGTTTAAATGATACGGAGTATGTCTCATAAAAAAAAGCTAAGTCATTTTAATACTCCACATTGTAGAATCACAAACAATTGCGTATCACCCCGTGCATGGCACGGGTTAAAATGCTAGTTTATAAAAAAGAGAGACAAATAATGAACTTCTTTGAAACATTTACAAATAGGGTAAATTACAATAATAACACCAACAATAATGTTATTATTAAAATGTTAACTTTTAATGAGATCAGATAAGATCAATTTAAATCAGACGAAATCTTATTAAATCAGATTAGATATAATGAGATTAGATATAATTAAATTAGGTTCAATTAATTCAAATCAGATTCAATCAAATGATAATGGCCACGTTTGGCATCAGCGTTAGAGATTAGCGTTTGCGTTTTGAAAAAGTTATTCAACAGTAGCCTTTAGCGTTAGCATTTTCATAATTAATCAACACCATTAAAATTTTATCTAAAGAGCTATTGCTAATCGAAAACGCTGATTAGATAAGATTAGGTTTCATAGAAATAAGATCAAATTCAATGCGATTGGAAATTTGGAATAGAGCCTAGAGAAAAAGAAAGGGAAAGAAAGAAAATTACTCCGTTAAAAAAAGGTGAAATTTGCAGTGAATAGGACTAAAACATAAGTCATTTCCCAATGTAGAACTTAAACTTTTTTATTCACTAAATAGGACTTAATAATGACCAGTGAGAAGAATAATGTCTAGTGATGCTTGACATTTAATTGAATAATGAGTAATTAGATAATGACTAAGGTCCTACATTAAGAAATAAAAACATATATGATCTTATATTGAGAAAGTCATTATATTTTAGTCATTATATTATAAAAACAGAAAAGAATAAATCTCTTCTGGGTGTCAATATAGGGGACAAGAGCGGTGGGTTTCTAGCTCTAGTACTATAACCATTTGATTGAAACCTCCGACCCACGTCAAATCGTACTTTTGAGAATGGGTAAGAGAAAAGAGCGCCGGCAAGCCGCCATGAACGCCGTCGGTCGCAGGGTAAAGCTCGATCTCTTCGCGGAGCCCTCTGGTAAGCTAATTTCATCTTGAATTTCTAATTTTATTTTGATAAATTGAGCTTATGCGCTGATTTTAAGCCAGTTCCACACCCGCGGTTGTCAAACAAGAAAGGCGGAAAACTCCCATCTTGATATCGGATATAGTTCATAAGTGTTATAGGGCGTTTTGGATTGCTATTAAAAACTACTCGTACAAATTTCACCAATGGTACCTGAACTTTAGCTGGAATTTCGAAGTGGTACCTGAACTTCAAATCCTTTCACAAAAATCCCTGAACTTACACAATCCTTTCACTAATGAGCCATTAGCCCGTTTCTAGGTTAACTTCCGGTCATTAGGGCCAAATTCGAATTTTATATATTTTAAAATTTTCAATTTGACCCCATTTCTTCTTTTCTTTTCTTCCAGGCCCCGCCGCCGCCGCCCGCCGGTCAAAGTCGCCGGAAAATGAACTTTTT
>OOIL02000526.1:499449-537965 GCA_900332095.2 Cuscuta campestris
CATTGGAGTTGGTGCCCGCCGTCAATTTCGCCGGAGTTGGCCGGAAAACGCTCCGACCCGCCGGCGGTTTCCGGCGGGTCGGAGCGTCTTCCGGCCATCTCCGGCGAAATTGACGGCGGGCACCAACTCCAATGTGGTCGTGGCATCCGGGCGACCTCCAAGGACCCTTCAATTGCAAAATTTGATGACGATTTGCAAAACTCCCAATTTTAGACCCAATTTCGAATTTTAGGGTTTTTTCGAGTAGAAAAATTCAGATTCGAGACGTTACAGGACAAATTAGACAAAATGGTTTGGATATTATTGATCCTCGTCTCAAGACGAAGAGAATGACATTGGTCCCGCCGGAATCGGAAAAAGTTCATTTTCCGGCGACTTTGACCGGCGGGCGGCGGCGGCGGGGCCTGGAAGAAAAGAAAAGAAGAAATGGGATCAAATTGAAAATTTTAAAATATATAAAATTCGAATTTGGCCCTAATGACCGGAGGTTAACCTAGAAACGGGCTAATGGCTCATTAGTGAAAGGATGGTGTAAGTTCAGGGATTTTTGTGAAAGGATTTGAAGTTCAGGTACCACTTCGAAATTCCAGCTAAAGTTCAGGTAACATTGGTGAAATTTACCCTACATATGAGCATTTGTTTCACTAAAATAATGTTTGTCGCATTTGCCAATCTGCTTCTGCTTACAGTCTAAAATAGACTCCAAAAGTGCTTTTAAGAGCTTTTAAGAAAAGTTAAAAGCTTTCTTCTACTTAAAACGTTTGCTTATTCAACAATCTACTACACTCCCAAACACCCTCTTAATGTTAGGAAAAATCTGAGATGTTTTGGTTTTTATTGTAAAAACACCATGTTTTTTTTTAATTAGTTGTCAATTGAGCTAACAAATAGTTCGTTTTAGAATTACAAGATATCATAGAGGCATTTAGAATTTTAGATGCAGTTAGTCTCTAAACAAAACGTGAGTTTTTTGGCAATTTGAATATTTTTCTCATAGGAAGGTTTGCCATTGTTCTGGTCCATTTAATTTATGTAACTTAATATACGCTTCCTGTTGCCTAATGAAAATAGCTGGAATTTTCGATTTGTAGCTAGTAAAAAATTTGTTATTCAAGAATTAGTACATGGGTGAAAGTGTACAATTGGCTATTTTTTCTAGGAGATTTGGTTGGCTCTTCTCAAGATGGTGTCAGAGGGGAGATAGATTCCAATAATCATGCCGAATTACCCAATTCACCATCATCTTCAGGTTGGTTTTGTCAGTTTTCTTCGAAAGGACATCTTTGTAGAGAAGACATGATGTGACAGCCTTATATTGGGGGAAATTATGTCTTTTGTTTGTACACACATGTTGGTTCTTGAAAAGGTTATGTTTTCAGTCTATAACCAGGCTGTGGTATTGGGAACATTCGGCCATCAGTATACGTCCAAGTGCCCTGCCACAGCGAATATTGAATAACTTCTTACCTTTCATGTCGTATGGCGGCACCAAATGCTTGTGGGAGATTAAATGAAGAGTATTATCTCCTCTCGGTTCGTATGTTTCTCGACTTATTTGTTTAATGGCTTACTGACAGTCTTGGACTTCTTGCAGGAGGTCGTGCTATGGATACCAACATAATATATACTTGCAAAATATCAAACATTAATAATTTTATTTTATTTTTTTCTCCTTGGTCCCAAAACATTATTACAACTTTTGCTAATGCACATTCATTTTGTGCGTAATGTACATTCATTTGATCATGTCTTGAGTGACTGCTGTAAGGTTCATTGAATTTCACCAGCTATTTGATATGTTACGATTTTTCCTATAGGTCATCAACTAGAGAACCCTCTTATGTTGCTAGAGCAGTATAGTGACGATGAATTGGTTGTCCATGATGAACAGGTAAAATAAACTACACCTTAGTGGTTATTAATTGACTGATGCAGAGAAATAAGTCAAATAACTTTGCAGGTCTTGTAAATAAAGTGCTAATCTTTTCACATGCTATTATATGATGACCTACGATTTTGACCATGATATTCATGGGAGTGCCTTTTAATGGGTGAATAAGTTTGTGGGACTTCATGTGATTACTTGCTGGAATTTTCTACTTCAATCATACTATAATTATCAATACTACTCCAAGTATGGTGGTATGAGCTTCATCCATGCAGGTGGATTCGCCTATACTCATTTGCAAAGAAAATGAGAAATAAAGATGGAGAGGAAATAGGAGAAGAAATTTGCAGTGGCTTTCTTCGGGAACTAATGATAATTATATTTCCCTTGTACTAAACACCCCTATTATGCTGAATATTTATTATTTAAATACATGATCTAGAATATCTTGTTGTACTTGAATATAAGATTTGAAAGCTGTGTGTGTGTGTGTGTCTGGTACTGCCAACTCCATAGTTAATGTTTCCAAGGTATAAATTAACTTCCGTCATTGTTTTTTCTTGAAAATAATTGCATGTAAGTGTGATGCCCTCTCATATGATGCTTTGTGATTGTGAGTGACTCTTGTAGTAGTGGTTTCAGTAAATAATTTAGTGTTCCATTGCCTTCTATTAGGGAAAAGTATCTTTTAGAGAAGAAAAGAAAGATGGCAAGGGTTTTATCAGTTCTGCACCTTTGAAGGATAAAGATGAAGAAAAAGACTCTGCTTCTGAGATTATTCTGCAGATAGCAGAGAAGTGTGGACATAAAGAAAGCGATGTGGTTTACCCTTTCGAAAGTTTAAAAGAAAATGATGAAACGAGTGAAAGTACTACACTAGATGGTGTGATTTCAGGATGGAAAGTTCTTTTGCATGAAGAGAGCAATCAATACTATTATTGGAATGTTTCAACAGGTGAAACATCCTGGGAAGTGCCCAGTATTTTGATTCCAACGTTTGATATCGGGAATGATGAGAAAGCTACATATGCTATTGATGTGGATAATGCCAATTTTAAAACATCTGAATATCATGCAAATGGGAACATACAACTGAAAGATTATAACCCTGGAGAGACATGTGATGGCTCTAATGATATGCATGAGTACAAAATGGTTAACAAAGAATACAATTTTAAAGCTCTTCATGGGAAAGGAGTTGATGGTGATGCTGACCTGAAGGACATGAAAAATATGGCTGGACAACTTGAATCTAATATAGGCATTTCATTTCTTGCCAGTGATTCTATCAAGCATGCAGGGGATTCTTTGTCAAATCATTTAAGTAAATCAGGTGAAGATGCTGAGAAGCTTGGAGATGTGCCAAGTGCTGAAGAAATTGAGGTTCAGGCAGACTTCTCCTCCAACCTTGTGGAGCAATGTAAATCTTTATTGCATAAATTGAAGGCAATGCAATGGTATGGTATTGTTTATGCCTTTTTTTTTCTTCTATCTTCATACTTGTGTTCCATCAAAGTAGTGTTAGTTTTTAAATATTCTATTGTAACTTTTTTAATTTTAAATATTTACAGGTCCCAAAAATGTGTGCAAGGACACGATCTAATATCAAAATACATGGTAGAAGTTGAAACCAGACTTGCTGATATTATGTCTTTAGCATGTAATGGATTTTCCTTGCTTCCCTTTTGGGTGCACTCAGAAAAACAGCTCAAACTGCTAGAAGCCGCCATAGATGAAATTCCTCTGCTGTCTAATTCCCTACAGAGCTGTGATGCTGATGATTTACATACTTCTCACCATGAGACTACTGATGAAGCCAAAGTGCATGCAAATGAGAACATTGCCATCCACCATTCCTGTAGGGAAGTATACGCTGCTGATTATGCTGGAAGTCTAGAGAGCAGAAAAAATGCCTATGCTGAAGCTTTGAATGGTGTTGCCACTAACAATTCTGGGAGAAATGCCTTAGAAGAAGGTGAAGTTGTTGAACATGCAGCACATGAAGAATTGTCTCCTGAAACAGTGCATCTTGGGGAAGAAGACATGGAATTGGATATGGAAGTTGAAGATGTTCCTCTTGATTCATCAATTGTGGACGCATCATTTGGCCATAATCGTATAGACCATGGGAGAGATATGGTGCAAGCCTTGCCATCAAATGAAGGACCATCTTTTCTGGATCATGCATCTAGTGTTCCACCCCCTCCACCTGATGAAGACTGGGTTCCCCCTCCTCCTCCCCCTGACGATGAGCCATTTCCTCCCCCACCACCTGATGAGCCACCTGAAGCAGCATATTCTCAGTCTTCTGATTTGCAGTCTGTGCAGCCTTTTCCTTGCACTGAATCTTATCCAGTTTCTGGCTATGGATTTTATGGCCAAATGGACAACATACCTTCAACTAGTAACTTATACTCGCATGCTGAGGGTCAGGTAGCTGTTTCACATCAGCATCTGTATTATGAGGCGGTATCAAATGCATACCGTTCTGATCCAATGGAAGCTAACACTGTTGATCCTCATGCATATTATGGTTTTCAAGGGGGGTCAGAGCAGCACGTGGCTGTTGCTGTGACTGCAGATTCATCAGTGCATCCCAGTGCATCTATTAATGAAGCTCTTTCAGATCCAACTGCATCATTTAGCACTAATATTCAAGTTAGCTCTGTTTTTTCTATACAAAACAAGTGTGATGGTGTTGTTGATGTTACACCTCTTGGGATATCATTAAATTTCCCTGCGGCTCAGGCAACCTTTGAAAAGTCAAACACTGTCATTGCATCAGAAAATCGATTGGCCTCATCAACTTGTTCTATCACTGCACCTGCTACTTCTGTGGCTTCAGCTTCTAATGTCCCACCTAAAGGTAAGTTGCAAAACTCATAGCAACTGGCAGAAGCACTAAGGGTGTGTTTGGTTGGAGAGGAGGGGAGGAGAGGGATGGGCTACTAATTTACTATTCGGTCTATTCCTTTTCCCTTTTCCCCTCTCTGATAATCAAACACATCAAGTTTTAATTTTCCCTTGCTTTCCTCTTCACTCCATTCCAACAAACCGGACACGGTAACAGTCATTCCAACCAAGCACACAGCCTAAGTTGCGAGTCTCATAGTAACTGGTTGATGAACTATGCATGTATGGTTGTTAGTGAAATCAACCCATTTGATTCGAGGTGGGCTGCTCGGGACAGTGGGCTTTTAGTCTTTTTTAACCCTAAATCTGTTGTGCCATACGCTTTAGTTAGGGCCATCTTTGGTTACATAAATTCTAAGTAATCTGACTGGTTGTACAGTCTATAATTAGACTTTATTCTAAAGATGTGTCTGACATGATTTCTTTCTATTTCATCCCAGTTTCTCGCAACAAAAAGCGAACTGTTTCCATAGGCTCAACTTTAAGGTTAAATAAGAAAGTCTCTAATTTGGTTGACAAGGTATTCTGCCACCCTTTCAGTATTTTTCATATTATACAATATCTTGGGATCATGCTCAGAATAATACAAAAGGTATCCTACTCAGAATATTAGTCCCATTTCATTTGCATTTTTTAGTGGAAGGCTGCCAAAGAGGAGCTGGATGAAGTAGAAGAGGAACCTGCCAGTGCATATGAAATATTAGAAAAGAAAAGAAACCGGGAAATAGAGGTGAGTTCCAAGGCCCCATTGCTCTGTTAGTGATTATTCTTGTATTTTTGCCTTTTGGATCCTAACATTTGCTTGGATACAGGAATGGCGTGCAAAGCTAATTGCCAGTGGGGAAGCAAAGGATAATGCTAACTTTCAGCCACTGGGTGGTGATTGGTACAACTCTTATTCCTTAATATGTTTATATTACTCTGCATACCCTTGGATACATCTTGGAGAACAGTTGATCAGCAGCTTAAGTTGTGGGAGTGTGGGACCACTGTCTTGAATGTGATAATGACCCGACCTAAATGCTAGTCGTTATGATTGGTCACTCGGCCACTCCCCAAAGTTCCACAACACCTTATATTCACGGGCACTTGTTAGTAGATGTTTGGAGCTATCCAAGCAAATACCCAGAAAGGGGAAAAGCAAAGAAGATGAATAATGGTGTAGTGTGTATTTGTTGTTAGACCGTGAAGGCTTGAAAGTGTATACATTTATACGCACAGCCCAACTTAAACAATAAGATAAAATTAAGTAAGATCAAACACTAACCATTAAATATTTATGACCAAGTATTAATGCCTATTAATACTTGTTTTAATAGTAAATATAAGAATATAATTCGTGTGTAAACTATAAAGAAATAACAATGCATTCAACATCAATCATCTAGAATACACAGATACATCATACATGTTCACAATCAAGGTTATCACGTCAAGTTGAGTCTCAAGCGGAATAACCGACAGACTAGTGGACTAGTTACTCGCTGTGTTTGTGTGTGTCAAGCAATAAATTTTTAACTAAATCTTATCAATTAAAATAAGATAGAAACTAAAGACGGAATGCAAAAACAAGACTTGTAAACGAAAGGAGTTGTGTAAATTGAAGAGGTAATCTCCAAAACTACTTACAGAAGAGGAGATGGCTTAGGTCTCTGGTGGCGAGATGCCAGGGTTTTTGGGCTTGAAATTTAGCGCCCACCGTCTGCACATTTGCAACCGTATTTCTATTTCATGTTTAGAACAAAGTATGGTTCAGGCCGGGTCAATTGACGGGTTACACAACATTTCTGCTCGTTCTTCCTGACTACTTGTTGCCATGGTCGCAATCATAAGTTTTATCTTCCTAGCCGGATGACTCGACAACAATTTGAGAGCTACTCTACGATGTCACAACACTGTTCACAACATATCCATCTTTGATTATTGTGTTGTCAAATTTCTTATACCAATGGTTAGGTGCTTGTTTCAACCTGTACTCCTGGAGCGGTATATCCTTAATTAAACACTTGATCTTCCTATCAAGGGCTGTGAACTCTTTGACTTGAATCATGTAAATGTCTTCATCTAATTCAATATTCAAAAACAATCTCTATGTCCATTTGATGTACTACAAGATTGAGAATCACAACTAATGCGAGTAATGCTTTAATGGTGGCTATTTAAGTCAATACAGATTAAGTATCAAAGAAATCTATAGCCTTATCTTCAGTAAACCTCCCAATCACAAGTCTTGCTTTATACTCCTTGTGGTGCTGGACTCTTGTTGTAGATAAATCAACCTTAGCTAAACACCCTCACAGTCAAAGTGCTAAAACTAAGGACAAACCATCAGAACATTCATGCCTAGCTATTGGTGTGGAACATAGACAAGCATGTTTTCTCCATCATGTCGTTAGGCAATCGTGAATATTATAACATAGAGTTTATCATTTACTTAAGAGTCTTGTTTTCCTATTGAATCTTGACCTTTTATTTAGCTATCAAGCTTGTTCTCTATTTCTGCTTAGTATATCAAGGGCACAGGCCTTCAGCCTCATAATTAGTTTCAAGGAGACATTCTTGTGTGGCGATTATAATCCTCCATGAAGGTTACATAAAAATACTTTACTTCCTTTACTAGTAGTTGTTTTCTCGAAATTGGCTAATTATGAATTGAACCTGAACTCATTTTTTCGATTAAATTTGTTTAAAATGTTTCCCATCACATTTAGAAAATTCCTTTTTGTTAACATTAAAAATTAATTCGTGCGACTTAATTTTCTAATTGAAGTAGCATCTACATGGCCTCCACAATTTCTGCTCCCATGACATCTTAACAATGTTATTTTGAGAAGTACCATTCTTTTGGTTTCTTTTAGTTGATTTTTTCTACCATAGCCTTGGAAAGCTTTATGGACGGGTTTCCAACATACGTAATTAGAGGTGGATATCGAATCAACCGCATCGGTTTCGGGTTGGATTTTTCGGTTCGGATATATTTCAGTTATATGCTATAATCGGTTCGGTTCGGATCGGATCGGTTTAATTTCGGTTCGGATTTGATTCGGTTTTACATTTTTCGGTTTGGTTCGGTTTTGAGTCGGTTCAGATACGGTTCGGTTATAAATCGGTTCGAATAGATTTTGGTTCGGATACAATTTGAGTCGGATATATTTCGGTTTCGGGTCTAGTTCGGTTTAGATATATTTCGGTTTCGGATCAAATATATTTTGGATATATATTATTTTCTAATTAAAATTTAACTATCCATGTTTCTTTCTATGTTTTATCACATTTATCAATCTATCATCAAATCAATACCTCATATTATTTTATATTTTTTTCTAATTATATTATTTCTACCCTAAATAATCTTCCCTTTTTGACTTTTTAGTCATATTTTACAAACTTGGACTACAAATTATGAAAACATATATATTTAATTATGATATAAATTTAATATAATTAAATTGATTTTAAAATTTAGTTTTGATATATCAAATTTTTCTCATATCTACTAATATACTTGTGTTTATAAATGCTCCGATATAAGATAAATTCAAATAATATTATGTTCCATTTGAATACAATTTGGTAAAAATTGAGTAAAATTAGGTGAAATTAAGTGAGTGCAAACAAGATCACACATGACTATATTTAGGCTTACACATTGAGAGAATTTGATGAGTCAAAGTGCTTAGATGAACAGTTCCAAAAGTTAAAACTGGACGAATACTCCGGGACGGAGGGAATAATATTTATTTCAACACTTTATTCTTTTAACTCCTTAAGTTGTTTTCAATTCCTTCTAGTTTTTTTCAACTCCTAACAGTCTTTTCTAACTCCTAGTATCTTCCAATTTATTTTAGTTTACTCCAACTCATTTCAGTTTTTCCAGCTCCTTCCAGTTTCTTTCAACTCTTTCTAGTTTCTTCCAACATCCAGCTATGTTTTACAACTGAAACAAACAAAGCCTTAGTTGTCCATGTGGTAATTTTTGTTTTGATACTTTCTACCAATCTTCAGCTTCTCTACTTTCGAGTAGGGGTAAGGACTGCATACCCACTCCCTCCCGAGACCCTACTTTTGTGGGATCCTACTAGTTTGTTGTTGTTGTTGTTGTACTCTCAACCAATCTATGACACTCCCTGTTACTTATCCTTGATGCAGTAATGGGACTCCCAAGATGCATGATTGGTAGTTCCCATAAAGCCATATTTGTCTTCGGGATGATCCTATCTTTCATAGTATTTGTCACCCGTCCCAAAATAATGTGGGACTTATTATTATTCAGTTGTAATTTTGTAGTAACCCTAGAATGGTCCAAAGCCCTCATAATACATCAATTGAGTTGTTCTCAAGCTTGCATACAATAATTAAACCATCCGCAAGATCCAGATTAATGATATTCAAGGACTTACACATGGGGTGGTGTTTGAAATCTCCATTTGCAGCACTGTACTAGTGAAGCACTACAGTTAACTACATTACTAAAACAAACAGCCGAGGTGGTATTGGGTCACCTTGTCTCAACCCTTTATTTCCTTTAAAATATCCATAAGTCTCCCCATTGATGATAACTGAAAATGCTGTAGAACCCATACAAAATTCAACCTAAGTAATAAAATGATAAGGGAAATTCAGATGGGGAAGAATTTGCAGGACTGCCTTCCAACAAACTGAATCATAAGCATTTTAAAGGTCTAACTTCGTCATGCATCTAGAAGAAATACCCATTCTAGTATACCCTCTGGCCAATTCATGACATAACAGAACAATATGAATGAACTCCCTCCCTTTAAAAAATGCAGCATGGTTTTATCCACAATTTCGTGAAGGACCTTTTTCAATCTACTACACATAATTCTGGAAATCACTTTATAGATTACATTGCCACTAGAGATGGGTTTCAAGTCTGCTGGGGTTTGAGGAGTTGGTTGCATTGATTTGTTTCAAGGACATACCTGAATTGAAGAAGTCAAGTATAGCCTTATTCACCAAATCTCCAACCACATGCCCCTGCTTCTTGAAAAAGCCACTGCTAAAAGATGGCCATTTATTCTGTTATATGCTAATGATCACATTTCCCAGTTTGCATATGTATGATGCCATGATACAGATTAGTATTGGTGTTCTTTTACCCACTTCTACCTTTGCTGCTGGAATGTCATGCTTACTGTGTAACTTAATGACATACATGAAAACAATAATACAGCAACTTCTTTGCCCTATAGGGTATTGGGCATGGTCACTTACAGTTTCCTGCTTTGTTTGCGATTTCATAGGCGAGAGCGTGTAAAACAAAAAAGAGCTGAAAAGTTGAAAGAGGCTGAACCAAGGGATACTGCTACTGATGGTGCTGGAGAAAGTCATCAGCTTGATCTTAATGCACTATCAATAGGTCTTCCATCTGGATGGCAGGTAAGTTTCTGCTTACTGGCTCTTAGGCATCATCTGAGTGGTTTTATTATTTATTTTACTGTATTATTGCTTTGGATATCTAGGACCAGTGAAGTTAGGGTAGACTTTGGGGCTTTAGTGGTAGCTTTTTTGCTCGTGTGTGTGCTTTCTGTGCTTAAAGTCTAATAGCTAGTGTCGGTTTGTGAGCGCTTTCATGGCCTTCAGTTTTCTCTTTGCTACTATGTTCGCGCTTTTGTGTCTACTTTGTTGGTTTACTTTGACCGTGTTTGAGTTGTGGGTCTCTTGGAAACAACCTCTCCACTTTCGAATAGGGGTAAGGCTTGCCCTGCGTACACACACCCTTCCCACCCTTCCCAGATCCTACTTTTTGTGGGATATTATTGGGTTTGTGGTATCATTGCTCTTTTTCATATTTCAGGTTTACTTTGACGAGTCCTCAAAACAGGCGTATTATGGAAATATTACAACATTGGAAACAACCTGGAGTAGACCAACAAACTGAGCGTCTCTAATGCCAATTTTGGTTTAGTTGAATAAGTTTTATGTCCTGTACATAGCAGATGAAGAATGCATAACCCCAAAGTTTGATTATATCCTTGCACGCTCTTACATTATTGTCTTCCAAATTCCATTGTCTAATATGAAGTAACAAGTCATAGTTTAGGTTTCTGTAAGCTTTTGTATAGAAAATTCTGCTCATCCTCTTGGCCATGATGCGTTCTTTTGTTACAAATATTGTTATCATTTGGTTTATTACAAATGGTGGATGATTGCGAATGTTTTTTAGCACAATTAGATTCTAACCCGTGCAATGCACGGCCAAAAATTTATCTAACGATAGAGGTAAGTAAACATATAAATAATTCAAAATTAGGAATTAGATAATAAGTCACTAAACTTCAAATTTATTTAGACAATTGGTATAATGTATATATACTCGTAGTATATTTCACCAACCAATCAATATTTCATGAAATTAGTTAAATAGAAATATACGGAGTAATCATAAATTTTGAAAAACTTGTTTATATACAATACTCCGAGTACAATCTAGAAAATTATTTTTTTCATTGCAAATCAAGATCTCTTTGTCCATTTGTCACGCGTGAAATAGCAATGTAAAATTGACAATAGCTAAAGACTAATTTTAAAGTAGTAGAACAACATTCAAAAAAGAATGTTTCTAACTTTTGTTAATAGTCTTATCAAGTCATGACGTGAAATTGTTTCCTTTGAACTTTAAATGGAATCTCTTATCTAAAGAATTTAATGATAACATAAGGATTACAACTTCA
This sequence comes from Cuscuta campestris, assembly GCA_900332095.2. Classification (NCBI taxonomy): domain Eukaryota; kingdom Viridiplantae; phylum Streptophyta; class Magnoliopsida; order Solanales; family Convolvulaceae; genus Cuscuta; species Cuscuta campestris. The sequence continues at coordinate 510,946 of OOIL02000526.1, forward strand.
TGACCGCCTTGTCATAACCTTCGCTTTGATTAAGTGATTCCCCCAACCTTGTTATTATGAGTCTTGTTCCATTGTTGGGTAGCAACCTTCAACCTAAGTGCGTGGTTAGCAACCTTCAACCTAAGTGCGTGGTTTGGAACTCTAGAAGTTTGAATACTATTCACAAACTTATGTGAATGCAAATTTTGTAGAAAATATGCATTTGAGTCTCACTTACAAATATCGTCAAAAATAATATGGTTAGGATAATATACAAGAAATAGTATGATCAAATACTTTTAAAAAATAGTATGGTAAAAAACTTGGGTATGCTTTAGACTTCTCATAAACACCCAACACTATCATTTAATCATTAAATGAATTAACATCTAATGTTGGTGCCATGAATGATCAAAATACTATACAAATCCTATATATATCTTTGTATGTATGTATGTGTGTGTGTGCGCGCGCGCGCGTGTGTGTGTGCGCGTCTGTGTGGGTGTGTGTGCGTCTGTGCGCGTGTGTGCGTGCGTGCGTGTGTGCGTGCGTGTGTGCGTGTGTGCGTGTGTGCATGTGTGCATGCGTGTGTGCGTGCGTGTGTGCGTGAGTGCGTGCGTGCGTGCGTGCATGCGTGCGTGCGTGTGTGTGTGCATAAATGCATGTTTGTATGTATGTATGTATAAAAGAAGGTTCTTTAGTTGTTGTAAAGACATGTGACATATGGCATGACAAACTTTTTTATCTACATGGCATAATCTCATTACTTTATTAGTCCACATGGCATTTATTACAATATTTTTTATTTATAAAACTATTCATGATTAAATTATTGTATTTAATTACAATAAATTTGTATATATATAAAACTCATAAAATGTTTTTTATATAAAAATTAAAATAAATAAAATTAGATTATAATTCATATAATGTTTATATTAATAACTTCATTTTCAAATTCTAAGGACAAGGTTCCTGCATCAACATCAATTTTGGCCTGAGCAGTTTTCAAAAATGGTCTGCCCAGAAGGAGAGGGATGCCTGAATAATCATGTCCCATGTTAAGGACATAAAAGTCAGCAGGAAAGAGCATGTCATTGACCTGGACTAAAACATCCTCAACCACCCCTTCAGGGTAAGTCAAACTCCTGTCAGCAAGTTGAATAACTACCCCAGTCTCTTTTAGTTCTCCTACCCCTAACTGGTCAAATAATTCCCTAGGCATGACATTGATGGATGCTCCTAAATCAAGTAAAGCCTTAGTATTCTCCAAATTTCCAATCTTACAAGGCACAGAAAACACACTAGGGTCCTGACATTTCTGTGGAAGTTTCTTTTGAAAGATGGCAGAAACATTTTCACTAATGTTCACCCTCTCATCCCCTTTCAGCCTTCTTTTATTAGTGCACATCTCTTTCAAAAATTTTGCATATTTTGGAACATTTTTTTCTGCATTTAAAAGAGGAATGTTCACTTGAACCTTTTTAAACATTTCAAATATTTCATCATCTGGTTCTTTACTGTTCTTCCTTTGATTCTGATATTTACTGGGGAAGGGTGGCTTTTCCATCATCTCCGATGGAGCCAAAATTTCACCATTTTTTGGCTTTGGGGTGTGATGGAATAAATCAAAATGGATCTCTAAACTGTCTGCGCTTCTTTAATTAATGAAGTAGCAGTTAGTCAAGCAATGCAACTTTCGACGTTGAGCCGGGGGTCTCTTTGGAAACAGCCTCTCTACTTTCGAGTAGGGGTAAGGTCTGCGTACACACACCCTCCCCAGACCCTACTCTTGTGGGATTTAACTGGGTTGTTGTTGTTTGTTGTTGTACTGGGGAAGGGTGGCTGAGGTTTGTAAACTGCCTTAGGAGTGTCAAGTGGTTCAGGAGTCACAACAGATTTATTATTGACCAGTTCAGGGTCTTGGATTTTCTGTGAGTCAAGTTCCTTTTCCATAATTTCTTGTTCCCTTCTAACATTCCCAAAGGAAGGTTCAGGAAGTACCTTGTTATTCCTAAGGACAACAGCACTCACATTCTCCTTAGGAGCAGGAAATGGTTGAGCAGGTAACCTGTTGTTAATTTGGGCTTGCAAATTACTCAACAAGGTATCCTGGGCTGTTTGCCTTTCTTGCATTAGCTTTATATTCTGATCAACCAGATAGAACTTGTCCTCCATTTTTTCAAAATTACTTCCAGCATTTGGTGTGTTTTATCAACAGGACCAGGAGGGTTGTTTAGATTTGCAGAAAAATTGTAGTTGTTTGTATTTTGAAAACCTGGGGGATTTGGTCTGGGACCATATCTCAGATTTGGATGATCCCTCCATCCTTCATTGTAGGAGTTGGAGTAGGGATCATACCTTCTTTGTCCTTGATTGTTAAAAGCAGCTTTCACCTCACAATTTTGAAAATTTTCAGATTGAAAACCAAATTTTCAGATTGAAAACCAGGAGCTGGAAACATTTGATTTTGAAAACTGGGGCACACTTCTGAAGTATGCCTTTCTAGGCTACACACAGAGCAAACTGACTTCTTGATTCCCCTCACACTAATCATTTGACCCATTATTTTGGTGAGATTGGCAATCTGATCAGTGAGAGCTGCAAGAGATTCAGTTTCCTTTTTTGGTTCATAAGTCCAAATTGTTGTGTGTTCTGAGATATAAGATTGAACAAATTCCTAGCTTCCTCTGGGTCTTAGTAACTAAAGTACCACCACTGGCAGCATCTACCATACTTCTATCCATTAGGGATAACCCTTCATAGAAGTAGAAGTACTGGATGAGCAGCTGTTTAGAGATTTGATGCTAAGGACAACTAGCACAAAGTTTATTGAATCTCTTCCAATATTCGGAAAATGATTCATTCCCCAGTTGTTTTATCCCACAGATGTCCTTCCTAATAGATCCTATTCTAGAGGCAGGAAAGAACTCCTCTAAGAATGCCTTATGCAGTGATGGCCAGGTTGTAAAAGACCCAGGAGGCATATAGTACAGCCAATCTTTTGCTCTGTCCATTACTGAAAAGGGAAAGGCCCTAAATCTAATTTGCTCTTGAGGAACTCCTTCAGGTTCCATGGCAGCACATGTTATGAGGAACTCATTAACATGTCTATAAGGGTCTTCACCAGGCAGGCCATGAAACTTGGGAAGCATATTTAAAAATCTAGAGTTTAATTTCAATGGTTTTACCAAAACAGCATATCTAATGGACATGGGCTGGGTCTGAAGGTCAGGTGCAGCTAGTTCCCTTAAAGTTGCCATGTTATTATGTGATTGAAAAGGGCAAACAATTACCTCAGTTTCAGGTTCTAATTCAAAATCAAAAGAAGTAGCAACCTCAGAAATACTGACCTGATTCTCCAAATTTATTTCAACACTTACCCTTGTGGTCTCCAAACCACTTCTTAACTGCATCAAAAGGCAGATACTGACACAACACTTAAAACAAGGGTTAGTGCCAACTCAACAATGAGTCACAACAGAAAAGAAGAGTTTGCACTTTGGTGAATTTTAATCAGTGTGTAAAAGACACAGATGTTCACAAAAAACAACTTAAAGAGACCTAGTATGACAGTTAGAAAAGATAGAAGAGATCAAATCTCCCCGGCAACGGCGCCAAAATTTGTTAGCCACTTGTCAGGTGACAACAAATTAACTTATTCCCCCATTACTACACACTTATAAAAATGGTAGCAAAGTGGTAAGTAGGGTCATTCTTCCACAGGGAGATTTGTCTTCTATTATATCTTCTCTTGATTTATTGCTCAGTTTCCACAACACACACACACACACACGCAGGGGGGTTTGTTCATAAGATCCTAATGCTACGTATTGAAAGTAGATTCTAACAATAACAATGAGAACAGATCAAAGAAGGAGAGAGAAGATCAAGTAGAGATCTGTGGTTATCAAGTAGAGTGAACAAGCTTGTCTGGTGGAATTAGGAACAGTCGTTCAGATCAAAGTATAGAATCAGATTCTCAATTAAACATGTTGTTGAATAGAAGTGAGACTTAGCTCTCTCAGCAAGAAACTAAGTCTCCACCTCAAATATTAGCCCTTAAGAGAGATGAGCACTACTTAAGGACCTATACCTATATTAATGACCTCAGGATGAGCCTGATGCTAATCAACATAAGCATGAATTCAATTATAAAGATCTTTTGAACATACAATGTACTTGCACAGCCAACTACACGTACTTTATGTCAGTTGTTGAACCCCAAATAAGAATTTCAAACTGAATAATTGAGGCATGAGACCTACAATCAACAGATTCGAAAAGCTAAGCACAAAACAGAGTTAAACAACCTTCAACAATTGTCTAAACCTCGAATCATAGCAATTATCACAAATTCCTAAGGACTGATCCTAAATTTCCACCAGACAAGAGAGGGATTACTCTCGGGACATGATCGTGGTAGTCAATTCACAAAATAAACACATGATCACAGGAGATTATTGTCCAAACATGATGTTAGGACTCAGATTTGAATAACACGAAATCACAAGTTCAGTTATTAATCAACATTTCAAATACTCCTCAAACATTAAGAATGTAACTCGAATTTGGAAACAAAAACAATAAATTACCTTTGGACAGCGTTCGAGGATCAAATCCTCCAAACATGATGACTCCTCTGTTTGGCTACAGCGCCTGATCAGGAGGAGCGCTTGGTGATTGTGTGACAGATGATGATGATCGCGAGATCTAACTCGCCGGATGATGCCAAGATGCCGGCATTTTTTTTCTTCCGGTGAACTTTCTATCTCACCTTCTCTCTCTCTTGTTCCTCTCTCCTCTCTTCGTAACTGAATTCCTCACTAACGTCCTACGTCTTGTACTCAACGAATGGGCCGGGATGGTTATTTTCTCTTCGGGTCGTCTAGCCCATTCCTAACATTTAACCCAATTGACCTAAAATAACACAAGAATTGCACTCCAACCTACAGAATGGTCAACGTTCTTTCTTGATCTTAAATTAAACCAAATTCTCACTAATGGTGACCAAAAGATTAGTAAATGTAAGGGAATTTAGAGACTATAAAAGAGCCTAACAGATCTGTTTGCATAGCTTTCAATTGGTGATTTCCGCTGCACCCCACGACTTACATGAACATTGATGTTCACTCATGACCATTGTAAATACTTAGGACAAAATATTTCCTTCTTTAAAAGTCCACCTATAGAACATCGATGAAGGATGTTGTACAACACTATTCATATGACCATTGGGCTATTCAAAAGGAAAGTCAACAACCAGAACATCGATGTACATCTTGCTACATCGGTGTCCAGGCTATTTTTCAGTAGACCGCCTTTGATTTGATTTCCACAAATCATGCCTAATCAACCCCTTTTATCCCAATCGTTGCACCTTGTTTTTGGTTACATCAAAGGGTCTCTTGGTTCTACTTTAACATATAATTCTTCACACTTTCAATACTCTTTCATTGCATTGATCATATTCATTTTTTAAAGCTTTTTTAGAGCCATTTTTTTGAAGATATTGCTATATTCTTGAGCGTTCTTTACTTTACTCATATCTACTCTTAAAAAAAGTATTCTTCTTCAATTTTTAAGTGTTGTATACACTTGAAGGGAGGACTGTTCCCTTCTTAGTTACAAAGGAAGATTATATTCTTTTGGGTTGAAGTCTTGGAGTGTGGTGTCTCCAAGCAAGCATCGTTGAGGCTTGTATGACTCGAGTTTTCAAGCTGTATTAGTTTGTTAAGCATCCTTAAGCTTAACGGAGTTAGTAAGACCTTCGAGAGAGTGTCTCATTGAACTAGATTACCCATAAGTTGTGGTGAACCAGTATAAATTTGTGGTTCCTTTCTTTATGTTCTTTACTTTCCGCTTACTTCATTTAAAATTTCCTACAATTTGGTTTAAACGCTATTCACCTCCCCCCCCCTCTAACGTTGGGCCTTTATTCTAACTACAAGCACACATTTGGGAGAAGCATCATTTTAGGCTTAAGTTTATTAATTTGATTATATACAAATTGAGTTTGACAATGTGAAATTATATACATATTTGATATTTATTTGCTTGAGCATGTTTCATTATTATGCCCTCATCTATTTTATTTGATATTTATTTGCCTGGAAAAATACCTACATTTAAATGCTTGAATGATACATTCAGATGTTGACGGTTTCCAATAGCTCCAACACATGCTTTTCAACCGCTCAATGTCTATAGATTCACCCTATCAACCTACAACGTACAAGCTAGATTGATCCCCAACATTATTTTGAGTCTTTTGAGAGAATTCCTAATGAAGAAAACATCATATATCCATGCAAGTGATCATTGTTGATCATATTCTTTTCTTGCTTGAGTTTCGTCCTCGTTGCTTGAGTCTTCGAGGGTTGCAATTGTCATATTCTATAAGAAAATTGTGCTTATAGAATATTGAAGAGTATTTACATTGTGGTTTGATTTCTTTTGTGTGATAAAGAGTGTAAAATCTAGGTGTTTGGACTACACCGCCAAGTGGCAAGAGAAAATCTCGGTGTTGAGATTATGCCAAGTAGTTAGAGATATCGTAACATTGGGGCTATGCGAAGTGGTGAAATGCTATTACTTGTATCATCAAATTGTAGGTGATAGGTTAAGAGGCTTGTGTGACTCAAGTTTTCGAGTGGCTAAGGTTTGCAAAACACTGCAAAGTTTGGTGGGGTTGTAAGTGAAGGCTTGGGCACGATTGTCCGAGGATAGGATGTAGGCATTAGGTCCAATGAGTTTATTTTGCAATTTATTTTTTATTTATCACACTCATGCTAAATAATGGTGGCAATTGGTAAGCAACTCTTTCCATCCTAAACGGTGTGTTTTTGAGAAAAGGGCTAGTAGAGGGTCACCAGGCCAACCAACCTCTAAGATAGAAACTTGGTCTGGTTAGAAGTCTTGTTAGGTTTAGTACTAAGAAGGAATTGGGGTGCCAAAATTAGGATCTAGAATCAGATTTCGTCTTAATATCTAGATCTAGAAATTAGAGAGAAAAGTACATTGTTAACACCCAAATTCTTTGAAAATTGCACAGTTTACCCCTAAACATTTAAAACAGTACCAAATACCCTTGAATTCTTCAGAAATTGCACGGTTTACCCCCGAACATTAAAAAGTACATCAAATACTCCTTAACTCTTCGGAGATGGACGATTTATCCTTGAACATTTAAATAAAGACGATAATTTTGATGAAGGATACTTTAGAGGATTCAAAAGGTTCAGATGAATCATACTCGTAATTCTCGTGCGTGGGAGCAACACACTCCCTATCTAGTATGTTAGGACCAACGGTGCAAGTTTTAAATTGTTCAGGGGTATTTTGTGTACCTTTTAATGCTCGGGGGGTAAATCATACAAATTTCAAAGAGTTCGAGGGTAAACGATGCACTTTTTAATGTTCAAAGATAAACCATGCAATTCTCACAGAGTTTGGGGGTAAACGGTACACTTTTCTCAGCAATTAAAGTAGGGGTATGCCTTCATGTATAAATAGACCATTCTCACTCGAGGAAGTGGAGGTTAATTTAAATATTGAATACTTAATTTTTTAAGTTCATAATTTTTAATATTTTATTTAATCTTGGATCATGAGATCCGTGTATTTTTAGAACTATGAAGGAGTTGATTATACGAGCGAAGGGATTACCTTGACATTAGAATTTCATGATATCCTATGACATGAGTTTAAATTGAGAGTATAATTGAAGCGGGTGGGGTTGGTTCAGGTTGAGGAGATGTGGGGGATTAATCAAGAATGTTAGAAGGAAAAAAATGTCAATTTTTGTATTGATACCGTAGGGGTCGCAATTGAGGCTCATCTCACAAATTATAAAAACATTGATAATCAATCATTCCAACAGAATTGAACCCTTTTTAGAATGATACGAGATGAATTCTCAAAAAATGAGTACCAAAAATGCCGAACCGCTATTACTTAAATGTTAAATTAATCAAAGATGTTGTTATATTCACTTTTATTTTGGGTAACAACCCATTTTATGGTAAATGTACAAGTTTGTCCATAAAAATTGGCTCACATCTAAATTTTTTATTTTATTCTTTTAAGAAGGTAAAATTATGATTTTAACATGAAATAAGGAACATTGTGTGTTCACAAACAGAATAGTCACAAACTTATCATTTATAGTTTAAATTTTTATTTTAAAATTATTTTAGACTATTTAATTTTTTTTATTGAAGTTCACAAATAATAAATTTGTAAATTTTATGACAATTTTATTTGTGAATTTAGTATTTTTTTAAATGAGTGAATTAGTCATCACTAATTAGTGAAATGATATATCAAATGAAACTTAAGATTGGGGAATCGTGCAAATAAAAGAAGCAACATTGGTGAAACTGAAAATTGAATAAAATTTAAGCAGCGACAGTCCCGAAAACCCCTCACCAAGACTGCATCGCGTATCTGTGACACAGGGTGGGCCGGAAAGGGGAGCTGCTCGCGGCTCACCGCCGCCCAGCGCTGTAATTGCTTTCTCGATTCCAACCCAAAATAAACTTTCTGGTGAAAGAGGGGGAGGGGGGGGGGGAGAAGCCAGTTTGGAGTGCGCGAGTTGAAACGAAGCAGCTCCGTGGAGTTGAAGATGTCAGACCTAGACAGACAAATAGAACAGCTTAAGAGATGCGAGCCATTGAAGGAGTCCGAGGTAAAGTCTCTTTGTCTCAAGGCCATGGAAATCCTCGTTGAAGAAAGCAACGTTCAGAGAGTCGACGCCCCTGTCACTGTAAGTCCTAGATCAATCTCCCAAAGAGAAGGAAAAAAACAAGCATGTTCGAGCATACCTCTAGAGATCCCATATTTAGGCTTCTGCGTGTGCAATAGGGAGCTCAGTTATGTGCGCTGCACCTAATAGTGTTCGTTCAATTCTATGCTACTTTGATTTTTTTTAATAAATGTTTTAGGCTTTAATGTGAATAATGTGATTAGAGTTTTAGAAGCCTTATTACTATGTTATTTCTCCTTAACTGTTCTGGACTTCTGGGTTTGTTATTGTAGCTTCAGAAGATTTAGCCTGCTATGATAATCGCTCAAAATATAACAAGGAAATCTTTTGCAGCTAGTAGTTTTTATTAAAACTATCTCTTTTGATTCCATATAAAGATGTTTGTATTTTTTCAGATAGAATTTCATTCATTAGGAAACATAGCTTTGTGACATTTTTGTAGTTTTTTATTCATCTTTTATATTGTGAAAGAGGTGATTAGACCTGACTTAAGTTTCCTAGGCCTTACCAAAGATATGACCATTTTGGATTAGGTAGTTAGGTAGTCATTAGGGCTTTAAGACATAGCTTCGGCTCTTGTAGTGTGTGCTTTCCTTGTTTGGTCTTGTTTGTCTTTTAGCACTTTTTACCCTTAGTTTTTTCTCATTGCCTTTTGTGTTCGTGCTGTGTGTGTGTTCTTTGTTGTTCGAGCCTGGAGTCTCTTTGAAACCGCCTCTCTACTTTCGGGTAGGGGTTAGGTCTACGTACACGCACCCAGTCTAGACCCTCTTTTGTGGGATTCTACTGGATTGTTGTTATTGTATTGTGAAATAGACTGAAGCTAGATGGAAATAAGTAGTAATTGCAAAAAAAAATTCAATAGGAATGTTTGGTGCATGATCATTTCTAGTTTTGTACTCATGCAGCTACCTACAATGTATCTTTCTTAACTCAGTTACCTTATGCTATTGTGATATTTCATGTACTTTAAATATGTTTCAATGACATTAGATATTTGGTTTTAACTTTTTATCTACATATTTTTGTGCCACATTTTTAGAGATATCTGGCACTATGTAAGCCTATAAGGTTGAAATGAGGGCACACAGTTCACTTCCGGGAGTAGACTAGGTTGACATCCATCTTGTTGACTGCATATCTGCATTGTATTAGTTTTTAGACAATGCCACAGGGATTATTAGGATAGTTTTTTCTAATTTTGAAATGTCTTGGTGAACACATATGAATGGGTTTGGGGGAAAAGGTGACAGTTCTTGAATGCAGTTGTGCTCAAATGTATTCATTTGCTTGTGAGTAAGTGAAAATATTGGATCTTAAGCGGCTTTTTATTGCGAAATTTCTTTAAACAGTTGCAATGCTTTGTATTTATCGACGTAATTCATTCAATTTTTATAGATGTAAACAATTTGTTGAGCCATTCCACTTTCTGTTAATGCAGATATGTGGTGATATCCATGGGCAGTTTTATGACATGAAAGAGCTTTTCAATGTTGGTGGAGAGTGCCCAAAGACTAATTATTTGTTTCTAGGAGACTTTGTTGACAGAGGATTTTACTCTGTGGAGACATTTCTGCTTATGCTCGCTCTTAAGGTAATATTTTTTTAAGTGTGCAAAAGTTCTTATGCTTTTAATAGGAAATGTATACTCCGAGGATGTTTTGACTACTTTTGTCACAAATTGACCACTAGGAACTTTCTTTGAGACTACTTTTTTTTGTTAAATATCCTTTATTAGTGGGATTTTGTCCGAGCATGGACTACCATCATATGTGTGCCTGTTCATGCAGCTAGTTTCAGTTTTTACAGGCCTTTTTTGGTTTATCCAAGTTTAATTCTGTTATTCTATTTCCTTTTGTATTATTTATGATGTCTTTCAGTCAACATTGATCCTTTCCTTCCTATAACTACTTTTCTACTGGATTGAAATGATACTGAACTAATCTTATTTGGAAACAAATACTATGATTTTAACTAAGGCAGTTTCTTAGAAAACATTTTGACTAACTGATGATGCAAAAATCAGGTGAGGTATCCTGATCGCATAACATTAATCAGAGGTAACCATGAGAGCCGCCAAATCACACAGGTTGGTCCTCCATCATTCCATAGCTACACTTGTGTTGGTAACTAAATGTATTCTGAACTATTCAGGTTTATGGATTCTATGATGAATGCCTTCGGAAATATGGCTCAGTTAATGTATGGAGATATTGCACAGATGTCTTTGATTACTTAAGGTTTGCTACTTTCAAGATACTGGTGATATTTCTCTTTGGATAATTTATAACTTCATTAGAGATTGAAAAGCTAAACTAAGTTTCATGGACTCAATAAATCCATCATTCACATACTCCACTGAATCTCTTCGGTTTGTTTCTTTGTACTCCATATTAAATTAATCATATCAGTGCTATGAGATACCTCTGATGCCAAATCCTCATATCTTTGGATACATTAAGCTTTCCTCATTCATTAATATAGCATTCTGTACATACTACTGCTGCCCTTTCCATGATGTTTAATTGCGTAGACTGGGATCTCTTTCCTTGGTTAATAGCCTGGTATAAAATGAAAAATTCATTGCAAAATGATCTTTTTAGAATGCACACATTAATACCTATCTAGGTAGACTCTTAGCCTTAAGAACACCTAGAATAGAATTCTAATGGGTGCATGACAGCTATGTTTTTGCTCAATTTATGTAGTCTAACTTTTCTTACACTTACATGTTGCAGCCTGTCAGCTCTAATTGAGAACAATGTATTTTGTGTTCATGGTGGTCTTTCTCCTAATATAAATACAATAGACCAGGTTTGATTTCTGAATCCATTGCATGCATATGTCATAGCCTGAATACAGATTGACGTTGTTAATGCTTCAGATTAGAATAATCGACCGAAAGCAAGAAGTGCCACATGATGGTCCGATGTGTGATCTACTATGGTCTGATCCTGAAGACATCGTTGATGGTTGGGGTTTGAGTCCTCGAGGTGCGGGTTTCCTTTTTGGAGGCGGTGCTGTCTCAACATTCAACCACACAAACAATGTAGACTATATATGCCGTGCTCACCAGTTAGTAATGGAAGGATATAAGTGGATGTTTAGTAATCAGATAGTCACTGTTTGGTCAGCTCCAAACTATTGCTACAGGTGACATCAGCAATATGGGGTTTTAGCATATTTTATCATATTCCATCCCATATTCCCATCCCACAATAAAACGGTAAAATACTCAGTTCTTTTGTTCTGTAAAACAGATGTGGGAATGTTGCAGCAATTCTTGAGCTCGATGAGAATCTCAATAAGCAGTTCCGTGTATTTGAAGCAGCTCCTCAGGTATCCCGCTCTTACTAAATCCTAATTAAGCTCTCTGGACTTGTTTTTTACTCCCGTCTCAAATGGATCATCTCATGTGACTAGAATTAAGAGTGGAAGCAAAATTATCTCAAAGCCCCTACCTATTTTTATGGGATTAGTAAGAACGAAGTACTCCGTAATAGTTAGTACGTAGTAAATATTCAGGTTGTTGATGATAAAAGTGTCTTTTTATTAATGTGAAGCAAATGGGAAAGATTCGGGTTTTGCACGGGGAGAGTAATAATTACTCGAGCAATTCCTTGATATTCAGTGCATTGCTGTCTACTGGAGTTGAATTTACTCTAAAATCAATACATCTCATTCTTTTCATGTATGCAGCAAGAAACAAGAGGGCCTCCCGCGAAAAAACCACCACCTGATTACTTTCTGTAGATCAAGATTAAAGGGGCTTATATTATTTATCATCAGATGCATTTGACCTGATTGGTTGGATGGGCTTTGTATGACACATGAAGGTAATCGATGGATTGAGCTACTCAAGTTTGTTCAATTGCAAGCATGTTGCCTGGAAGAGTTTATCTTTCATTTCTGCGTTCTTTATGAAATTCCAGTAACGTGATACCTTTGGGTGTTGATGTGTTGTTATATACAGAGTAGCATTCTTCTTCGTCTAGTACAGAAAATGAATTGTTAACTCTGAATGTACCAATATCTACATTTCAATTTCATAGAAACATTTTTTTTTTGCAGTTTTAATTAATTTGATACTCTGTAAAGGTATTTGGCACCAAAGTTATTGCCCTAATTTGTACGAGTAGTGTATTAAAAATGTTTTTCTCGAACTCCAACAAAATGCATTTAACATTTTACAAATTTTGTCCAACATGCTCAGACTTAATTGATGATGATTATGATGATGATGATGATGATGATGATGATGATGATGATGATGATGATGATGATGATGATGATAATAATAATAATAATAATAGTACTAATAATAATAATGATAATGATAATAATCATCATCATAATCATAATCATAATCATAATGATCATAATAATGATAATGAAAATAATAATCATCATCATAATAATAATAATAATAATAATAATAATAATAATAATAATAATAATAATAATAATAATAATAATAAGAACAACAACAACAACAACGAGCTGAGCTTTTTGCCCCAATCAGAATCTATCACAGTAGGCCATTGGTATGCCTTTGCCTACCCAACTTTTTTCTATTTTCTACTTTAATTTTCTAAATAACATAGAAACTTTTTATATTAATTTAGAAGCTCTTACGATTTCTATGAGATGCCATTTAGTTTTCTTATGAATACTTGGTTGTAAAACTATCTTGAATATATAAGTGACTTGGTTAACTAACGCATATTTAAAATTAGTGTTGAGAATCTGTTTAAAATTTAGTGATAGAAAAAACAAATTTCATTATTCTTATACTCCTATTTCAATTTTAAAAAGGTCTTGCTCAATCACTTTGGTTGAGATAAGAGGTATGTTTGATGGATGCTAAATATTTTGTGTAATTTGATACTCCATATTTGTTTAATTTTCAAGTGTACATTATACCTTTTGTTAAAGATTTACAAAGTATCAAGCCTCAAAGTCACGCATGTTCAAAAAAGAGAAAGGCACCATCAAATCCTAAAGCTACCAAGGAAAGATCATGGGTTCGGAATCATGTCACCAAATGTACCATCAGCGAAATGCAAAAAGTAATGGTTTATGCAAAAAAGAAATGGTAGAAGTAACAATACTAAAGGCTAAGTGTAACTATTGTGAACTAGTGTTTGCTTGTGATACAAGTGGAGGTGACACAAGTACATAAAGTTAACACATTCTTAATGTGTGCAAGAAGTATGCAGCAAACGAAAACTATAATCAGAAGGTTCTTGCTAATTTTTGTTTGAATGTTATAGGTGAGAATAAGAGTTTGCTTATTGCAAAAGGGTGGAGTCAAGATGAAAGCGTGGAGGGTATTGTAGAATTCATTGTGATTGATGAGATGCTTTTTAATATTGTAGAAAAGGAGGGCTTCCGACGATGATGACTAAAGTGAAACCTAGGTTGTGTGTTCCATATCGGAGAATAATTGTGAGGTAGTTCTTCAAGCTATATGATTGCATGAAAGATACTTTAAGAAAAGACTTGCACAAGTATATGGTGTCTTTAACCACTAACACTTGGACAAGTGTTCAAAATATAAATTACATGGTACTCACTGCTCATTTTATAGACGATGATTGGAATATGCACAAATCAATTCTCAAATTTTTCCCGATTTCAAGTCATCAAGGTAAAGAAATTGGTAATTTAGAATTAATTCTTAAAATGATCATTTATAAAGAAGCATTTTCCCAAAATGGTTTTTTTCTAATTAAAATATTGTATTTGATTTGAACTTTAAAAGGTTTTTTATATAAGTTTTAAATAATTAATGAATTATTTATAGTCAATGTATTTTTTTAATTTTAATTTAGTTGTACAGAAATAACTGTTTTGATTACTTTAAATTTGGATGATCAAAATACCACAATATTTCTTAATTAATCATCATTTGAGTAACATTATTTATAAGGATTATTTTGGAAATAAATCTCAATTATAGAGGACCATGTAGGTAATTAAAACTTATTGATGACTGAATTGAGAAACACCTTATTAAATAAGACCATTTTGAGAATTTACTCAAAAACTAATTTCTAGTTTCTTACTACATATTCATTCAGAAAAAATATTTATACCAAAATTCTTTTCAAATAATGCTCAAGTGTTGGGTCACGCCGATAAACAATGAAATGATCAAATGATGCCCGAGTGAATTCCATCATGGCATTATTAATCAGTGTCTTATCAAGCCTTTTCCACACCCTTCCCCTGCTCTACGAATGCCACTCCAAGTGAAAGAACTTCCCCTCATAGCGAGGAGGTGAGAGGGAGCAAGCTTCAATTTGTTCAATTTCTTTTAGGCCCCATTTGGTACACGAAATTCAAATTATGGAATTGGAATTGAAAACTTCAATTCCAACTTTCATGTTTGGAAGCACAAAAATAATGTGGATTTGGAATTGGTAGTGCAAAAAATGAATTGAAATTGGGGAATTCAATTCTATGGAATTGAATCCCATGGAATTTTAATTCTAATTCAATTCCAATTTCATCAATTACATGTACCAAACGGACCCTTTTAGGGTCTCTTTGGTATACGCAATTGATGAAATTGGAATTGAAATTTCATTGGATTCAATTTTAAAGAAATGAATTCACCAACTCCAATTCATTTTTTACACTTTCAATTCCAAATCTACATGATTTTTGTGCTACTGAACACCAGAATTAGAATTAAGGTCCTCAATTCCAATTACATAGTTTGAATTACGTGTACCAAACGGGGCCTTACTTAATCAAAATGGTGCTTATGTAGTCCCTCAGTCCCTTTGCTCCAAAGTCCAAACAATGCTTGCATTTAGTCCATTTAACTTTGATAAAAGAAGCAGAGACGTCAAAAAGTAGATGCAAACAACTACAATAAAAACTAGCATAGCAGAGTAAACGTTAATGTTGTTGTTCAATCATCCAAAACATACAAAGATTCAAACATACAATAGATAATTAGGTAACACCACACTACAGAGAAGACCATGCAACTAATAACCTCATTGCTAAAATCACTTGTTTACAACAAAAACGGTTAGATAGCTCAGAAGAAAGCTCCGCTTCCATAAAACACCCGTGAGCCTGAACTCTTGGGTGTTTCCAATTTCTCTGAACTTGAGTTGCCAGAACTGGTTGTTGGTCCACCATCACTGTCCAACGGAAGCTTCATCTTCGCCAAGGACTCAGTAAATTGCTGCATGCTTTTCATGTACATATCAACAATGTCCTTTTGAACAACCTGTACCTCTGACTCAATGTTTACTGTGACAACTGGCTTGGGAAATGTATCGGGATGAAGGTTTTCAGATGCATTGCGTCCAGTATCCTCGCAGACATCTGATTTCTTCTCTACAGTGGTGTATTCCTCAGTGGGCTGAATAGACTCTTCATTTAGAAACTTTGAACCTCCAGGTGTAGCAGAAGAATGAGAACTTGCAGCTGGGAGTGAAGCGAATGGAGGGGACTCGTTAGTTGACAGATTGCTTGATGGAGAATCATGTTTTTCATGATGGTGGGAGTCCACAGTCCATGTAGGAAAGGTCTCACCAGCATTATCATCTAACTCTGAATTACACTGGTTCTTGGCGTCAGCAGAGAAGCTATCCGATCCATGAGATTCTAAATTATTGCTTTGAATGCTAAAATACTCAGAAACCATCAAATCATTTTCACTCACTACTTTAGGGTCAGGAAACTCAATTTTTTCCAACATGTTAGGTAAGGACTCGGGATGTGTATCCTGCAGAGCTTTATCAGCCATCATCCTAGATGTGGGTGGAACAGGAATGGGAATGACTTCTGGCCACTCGCCACTGTAAGAGAAGGAAAGCTTTACAAATCCTGCTGGTGAATGGAAGAGATCAGTTGATGAGAGAGGAAACTCTTGGTCTAACTTCCCATTATCAATGAAGACTTCAGATAGAGGAACTAATGCAAAGCCCAGCAATTGATCTTCCATATAATTCCTCACTCTACTCATCATCCATATTTCACACTTGAGAGAACATTCAAGGGTACGGACATTGAGTCGAAGGACGTCATTGAAAACAGGACTTTGCCCACCACCGTTTATGATCTTTGTGGCGAGTGCATTTTCAGGATTGCTTGTCAGGCAAAGCTTGGCATAAACATCTTGCTTGTGATAAATGCAGATGTTATGGATATCCCTAGCTTGGTGTACATAAACATCAAGGACACCAATGAAATTTGCTGTGCCATCCTCTCTTTGAACAGAAATTCCACCAGAGAGACCCCTGCTCTTCCTTGAGGATTCAATCTTCTTCTCAGGTTCAGCAATAAAACTGGACTCTTTGTATGGTGATATGATGGACTGAGGAGAACCCATGTTGATACACCAGAAAAACTTAACCTAGGATGTGAAAAAAAACAAGGAAAACTAAGTTCAAAGGCTCTCCAAGATAAAGAGTAAGGCTCGTATCCAAATTGGGGAAATTCCCTGTTCTGCTTTTTTTCATGTTCATGGTAAAAGATCTATAACAACATTACAACAACAACAACCTTGATGAATCCCACCAAAGTAGGGTGTGTGGAGGGTGTGTGTAAGCAAACCTTACCCCTACTCAAAAGTAGGGAGGCTGTTTGCAGGAGCCTCAAGTAACACATGCAGCAAGTTGAGCACAAAAGGCATAACACAGAAAAGGAGTAGCCAAGAGCAAACTGATGTGTACGAAGGGAAAAGCAGCAAGCACAAAGCACCAAACAAAGAAAGCACATAACGACAAGTGCAAAAAAACTACCAAGCCAAGAAGCCTACCAACTACCTTAGTCCTCGCTCTCCGTACGCTCCATCTAAGGTCATATCTTCATTAAGGATAAGAAGTCTTAGGTCCTAACTAATCGCCTCTTTAAAAACATCAAGGGCCAGGGAAGATATTTAATCTTTAAAACTAGTCATTGATAAGAACAATAGCACCGGACAGTGTCAGAATCAAACTCAAATTAAACAGCTTCCTGGAAGCATACTCAATGAAACCCTAATATTGGGTACAAGAAAAAAAAGTTATGAAAGCCCAAAGAACTACGAGAAGGTATATGGTACATCCGGATGTACCTAGAGTTAGGTACATCCAGGTAGTATTCATTCTAAAGTAAAGTAGTATGCATTCTCGTACAAATATAAATATTTATTTCGAAATACGTAGTACTCGTTCTGAAATAAGGTAGTACTCATTTTAAAATAAAGAAGTTATCATTTTTACACATTTGTCTAATATAATTATAAAAAATAACGTAGTGTTCATTCTTAGAAAAAACAATACTCATTCTCAAATTAGGAAATACTCATTCTCAAATAAAGTATTTTCAATTCTTTCACAATTAAACAATTAGTAACATCATCATCGTTAGGCTTACAAAAAAAGCACTGAATAGGGGAGTAGGGGAAATACTGAACCAGATTTCGGCAACGAACAAGAGTCTGGGCACACAATTGAACAAGAGTCTGTCCGTTCTATTACCGTCCGATTGGGCTGGGAGAGACGGAAATAGCAGTGAGAGCGCTTGCACTGCCCTTCGTCAATCTGGTGCGCTGCCCCTCTCCATCTCCGATCTGAAATTTCCATTTCGTTTGACCGGCACAGCCGGTTGTATAATATAATTTGCGAAGAACTACTCTATCAATTCAATTCATGAATCCACTGGCATGCATATCACCAACATAAATATATGATACGAATAACCACAGCCCACAGAATCATGGGACGAAATGTCAAAATCAAGTAAGATACTAAACAAACAGACAAAAACGAAACTTCTTGCATTAGCTAAGGCAACTTTAAGATCGCAACTGAGAAACAGCACTGTAAGAAACAACTGAATACAACTTCATCAGATAAGATCACAAGAAGTCAAGCAAGTAAAGTGGTAATGGAAATAGCTAAACAAGATATCGTTAAAGATTCGACCATTTCCTCACGTGTTAGCAATAGAAGAAGATAAATAGAAACAGGGTACTCAGGTCTTTTACCTGGTTCCAATACAAAACGATATACGGAGTCCTCCGGTATTCAACAATTGAGCAGATACTGCTGAACTCTAGACCCAGTAAAATAAATACACCTCAAAATCCAAAAGCATAGTTTCTTGCCTTGAGCTCCGAAGTCAACTTGATTTTAGAAAAGCCGAGAAATTAGAAGGTGGGGACCTTGGGGCGAAAGTTCTAGGTTTGCAGGAATAATAGCAGTGGGATTGAAGGTTGTCAAACACCTGTGGGGACCTAGGTGCCTTCGGTTCAATTTATATTTTAGAACTCCTTGTGACCGTGTCTCCCTCGAGTTGGTATATGGTACGTACGGATGTACCTAGAAATAGGTACATCCTGGTAGTACTCATTCTGAAATAAAGTAGTACTCATTCTCGTACAAATATTAACATTCATTTCAAAATACGTAGTACTCATTCTGACAAAGGTAGTACTCATTTTAAAATAAAGTACTCATTTTTACACATTTGTCTGATATAATTATAATAAATAGCGTAGTGTTCATTCTTAAAAAAAACAATACTCATTCTCAAATAAGGAAATGTTCATTCTCAAATAACGAAATACTCATTTTCACACAATTTTTCAATATAGTTATAATACTCCGTATTTATTTACGAATAATGTAGTTTTCATTCTTAAACAAAGTGATACCCATTCTCAAATAACGTAGTGCTCATTCTCAGGTAAATAGAGTTCATCCCTTTTCACATTTGAAAAATATAATATACGGAGTAATTAAAAACCCCACGAAAAAAACAAAAAAAAATTGTCTAGTGCTGTAATTAATTAGTTGTGTTGTCGGTTTTATTTATTTGCTAGGAAGAGGGACATGCCGGAATCTGAGTGTTGTAACTTGTAATTAATTAGTTGTGTTGTCGGCTACCCAAATTTATATGCAAATTTATACTCCCTCCGTCCCTGAGTATTTGTCCATTTTCATTTTTGCACACCATCCAATGCACTTCTTTAATCCATTTTATCTTGTAATTTGTATATTAAAAAATTATAAAAATTATATATTAATAATCTATATGTTAAACGAATCAAACAAGATCACACATGACTATTTTTAGGCTTACACATTGAGAGAATTTGATGAGTCAGAGTGCTTAGATGAACAGTTCCAAAAGTCAAAAGTGGACAAACACACGGAGCAAGTAGCACTTTCAATATTGGTTTCCCAGTTTCCCGAACCGCAGAGCTGCTGCGGCCACAAAGGAGGGCGGAGAGCAAGGTTCTGCAGACGAAGGAGACGAACATGGCGACGAAGACATTGAAGTGGACGGCTGATTCAACCCTAATTCTGATCAATTTTTAGCTGGATGTACGGAAAGAACCGTACATCCGGATGTACAATATAATTTGCGGTCTCCCTCCTCCCACAATTTCAGATGTCACCCTCATAACAAGGTGTAAATGTTTTTATTTTTAAAAATACTAGTAATTTAATCTGTGTCACGCATGGGATCGAATAAATTTTTTATTGATTATTTCAATTATTTCAATGTAATATTTAGAATTATATGTAATGCATTTTTTAACACTATAGACATTAAAATCAAATTAAAAAAATAATTTGGCATTTAATACTCCCTCCGTCCGAAAATATTCTTCCCGTGTTAACTTGGCACGCTTATTAAGGAATAGTAAAAAAAATGCAAAATTTTCAAAAATGCACATACTATAAACTTTTAAATCTCCTTTTATTATTAAAAAATACTAAAAAAGTAGATTTGTGATAAAATAGAAGGGTATTATTGATATTTATCCTTAAAAAGTATACTAAAAAGGAAATGAGAAGAATATTTTCGGACGGACCAAAAAAGAAAGTGGGAAGAATATTTCCGGACGGAGGGAGTAATTGGTTATAAAAATGCTTATATATAAATTCAAATAATAAACACCTCAAAGTCTTTTTAAAATTCATTTTTTTTTGAAAGCTTTTGGGGAATATAACATTTTGGTGTGGTTGCAAGGATTTTCATTATTATTTAGAACTATTATTTTTAACCCTATTTTAGTTTTTTTTACACGTGAAACAATGACATAAAGTTAATTAAGAGTGAACTTCAACTAGGTTAAAAATAATCTAACAAATGACAATATTTGGCATTAATTTTTATCCAAAAAATTGCTGCTGGGTACCCCCAATTTTGTAATAAGAACTCTCAGGTCCCATTGTTTTTCAAAATATACTCCGAGGTATCTTAAGATATTCGAAAATTGACTCCGGG
Organism: Cuscuta campestris; assembly: GCA_900332095.2. Classification (NCBI taxonomy): domain Eukaryota; kingdom Viridiplantae; phylum Streptophyta; class Magnoliopsida; order Solanales; family Convolvulaceae; genus Cuscuta; species Cuscuta campestris. The sequence goes on from OOIL02000526.1 coordinate 531,938, forward strand.
ATGACAATCCGTCACTCTCTCCGTTAACACCCCTTCTTCCGTTATCTTCTTCTCCTCCTCCTCCTTCTGCTTCTTCTTCTTCTTCTTCTTCTTTTCTTCTTTTCTTCTTTTCTTCTTTCTCCTTCGCCTTCCAGTACATTCCTCCCCCCACCCCTGTTTTTTTCTTCTTTTACTTTTTGTTTTGTTTCTTCTTCTTCTTCTATTATAATTATTATTATTTGTTATTAATTATTATAATTACTTCATATTAATTATTATTTTCTTATTCTATTATTATTATTATTATTATTATTTTAATTTATTATTATTACTATTATTATTAAAAATTAATTGTTAGTTTTACCACACTTTTTTTTATAAAAACACTAATTGTTATTTAGAAAAATAGCACTTAATATTAAAAAAACACTTAATATTAATACTATTATTTATTTTAAACAATTAATTAGTGATTTTACTTCTGTACTTTTTTATTAAAATACCACTAGTTATTATTATTACTTCATATTTTACTGTTTTTATAGAAAAGAGTGGTAGCTGGCTACCGTTCTAATTCCCTGCCAGCGGTACCAAGGTAACGTCCGGATGGTAGCTGGCTACCGTTCTTCAACCTCGGGCCAATTTTCAGAAATGTCATTTTTAGTCACCGAACTTCAATTAAACTACATAGAAATATTCTCCAAGGTTCATAGATCATTTTGATAACATTAGTTCGTAGTTTTAACATCAATTTCATGGTTTATGATTCTTGGTTCTTCAAGCATGTCCAACACAAAACTCAACCAAACGAGTGTTTATGAACGTAGAAACAATTTATACGAACATTCTAATCACTAGATATATCTACGGGCTTACCTTGGGCTTAAATGAAGGTTTTGGAAATTCTCTGGCGAAACTTCCGGTGATGATAACTCCTAACTCCGACCCGACCTCTCACCAAATTGACAGAACTAGTGTGTTCTCCTTACTTAGAGCAACAGAATAGGAAGAAGAAGAGGATGGTTTGGTAAAGAAATGAGGAAGATTGAATTGGATTATATAGGGGAGTGGAGGAGGAAACGACCACTAGAATCCTTGTAGCTATTCGGTGATTTCACGATAGTGGAAGGAGCAGTGCCTCTTCTGGGACTTTATACATTATCTCTGATTCGGACTAATTTTGGTCCAGTCGGGGTACACTTTTCGGTCCAACTTTCTCCAAATTAAGATCCGATTACACCGTTGTGACCAGACAGTCAAACTCTACAAAATGATATAATTTTCATTATTTATTGACAAACTTTATAAATCACTTATTTTTGGCTCTTTCTGAGTAATTTATTAATTATCAATTAATTAATTCTGATTGACCTATTTTCGAGGCGTTATAGCGTACATCTCCCAACATGTGTTAACAACTCTTCCCATATAGCTTCACCCCATGGGAATTCATTGAATTAATTCATACTAGTATCAACCCCGTGCTTCGCACGGGCTCATATATATTCTAAATTTTGAAATCTAAAAATAAAATATCACTTATTTTAATAAATTATTAATAATGATATATAATGTGTTTGATAAATAATTTCTAACTATTTTAAAGTTTTATACAAATGTAATGGTCATCAAATAAAAAATAATGAATATTGTTTTAATTAATAAAAATTAAAATAAAAATGTCAAATAAATCAATTAAGCAATGACACATCATTAAAGAATGCATATCTGTTATGTGCCACATGTAATTTTTCAATTAAACTTTCAGTGTGTGTTTAGTTTGCTAAAAAAATATGTAATTAAATAAATAATGTAATAAGACAAAAGATTAAAATATGTTATGAACTTAATAAAGATGCATGTGTGATAAAATTTGTATATAATAGTTTCTTTTGAGATGATAGATAATTTTAAAAATTATAAGAAATATTTTTTTTAATTAATCAATTTTATATAANTAAGCAATGACACATCATTAAAGAATGCATATCTGTTATGTGCCACATGTAATTTTTCAATTAAACTTTCAGTGTGTGTTTAGTTTGCTAAAAAAATATGTAATTAAATAAATAATGTAATAAGACAAAAGATTAAAATATGTTATGAACTTAATAAAGATGCATGTGTGATAAAATTTGTATATAATAGTTTCTTTTGAGATGATAGATAATTTTAAAAATTATAAGAAATATTTTTTTTAATTAATCAATTTTATATAAATTTTTTAATATTATAAAATAGTCGTGTATATTTAAAAAATATCTTAAAACGACAAAAAAATATTTCTAAAATAGTTAGAAAGTGAAAATTTTACAAAAAAAAAGAACAAACATAAGGGTTTTTTATTGTTGGAAAGTGAAGGGTTTATAAAATATAATAAAAATAATAATTTAATACAAAATTAAGTGACATGTGGCTTGTGGTTTACATGTGGCATGACACATGTCAGTAGTATGCACGTGTGGCATGCCACGTGTCATCACCACAATTATCTAACTCTCTTTTATATATATATATATATATATATATATATATATATATATATATATATATATATATATATATATATATATATATATAGGATAGGATTATCCACTAGGTTAATGTATCCAATAGGAAAAGTAACACATGACTAGTGCCCAAATATAACATTGCCCAATAGATGCAACAATGCTAGCTTCACTACATCGTCACTTTTTACTCTAGGGTCATCTCTCTTTTGCTACAGTAGTGCATCCATAATATAAAATTGCTGAACAAATTTTCTCGTATAAAAATACCTTAACCCAAAGTCACCCAACCTTTCATCATTCAAACTAATTATTCTATTTCCTCTGCTTCTTAGTCTTGTGATACGTTCAAATTCTAACTTTGTGAGCAGGACTTTTCTCCCCTTTATTTTGAACTTCATTTCTTCACATCTAGTTATTTCTTGCTTTGGCAACTTATACCTTTGTAACAGGCCAACTAACAGCCTCTAAATACTTCAAGCTTTTCCTTTCTCAACACGCCATTAATTCTACGCATTGTCTCGAGCACATTACAAACAGTGTTTATTCTCACATCGTTAGGTTGTGTTTTATCACCTTTCTTCACAAATTTACGTGATACATGTATATTAAAAGATTGTTTAAAACAGCGATAAATGACAATGCAATCTCTAACAACATGACCATATAACTTCAGGAAAACACAATTGAACAACAACGATAAGTCACAATACAATCCCTCACAACATGAACCATCGATCTACCCGAAAAAAATTGAACAACAATGATAAGTCACAATGAAATCTTTAACAACATGACGATAGATCTACTGGAAAAACACAATTGAACAACAACGATAAGTCATAATGCAATCTCTCACAACATGACCATACAACTTTTGGAAAAAACACAATTGAACAACAACGATAAGTCACAATGCAATATCTAACAACATGACCATAGATCTACTGGAAAAATGTAATTGAACAACAATAATAAGTCACAATGCAATCTCTAAAAACATGACCATACAACTTCTAGAAAAACACAATTGAACAACAACAATATGTCATAATGCAATCTCTAAAAACATGACCATATAAACTACTGGAAAAACACAAATGAACAACAACAATAAGTCACAATATAATCTCTAACAACATGACCATACAACTTCTAAAAAATCGCAATTGAACAATGAAAATTCACAATGCAATCTCTCAAAACATCGCCATATAAACTGTTGGAAAAACACAATTGAACAACAACGAAAACTCAGATTTGGAAACTCAGATACGTCACCTTCTGTCGCTTTGCCATTTTGTTTGTCGCAATTCGCTTATCTTCGTCAGCAATTTCACCTGATCGAGTGTCTTCGTCGTCCGCTATCTTCTTCGACTAAGTAAGAAGCAGCAAGCTAATCGAAGAAGCTTATTACTATTTTATGGGTAATTGGAAAGGTTTTGACGGCTAGTTGCTAACGGCGAGCAAGATATGGTTACTAACGGCGACTCCTATTGGTTAGATTTAATCTTTCCACTCCTATTTTGAATTTTTATCATTGTTAGGCTCTGTTCCGTTCAACTTATTTTTCTAATCTGATCTAATTATGATAAGTTCTGATCTGATCTGATCTGATTGGATCTGATCTGATCTGATTTGATTGGATCTGAACTGATCTGATCTGATTGGATCTAATCTGATCTGGTCTGATCTGATTGGATCTGATCTGATCTGATTGGATCTGATCTGATCTGGTCTATTAATTATGATTTGATTTAAAATTCAAATCAATAATTTGATTTGACTTTATAAAATGTTTGAAATTTGTAATGATAATTCATACTCCGTATTATAATATAATCAATGTTTTTATTTTATGATTATTATTAATAAAATAAAATTAGTTTATAATGTAATAATGTAATAATCATTCATATTATATATGTTAAAATGTAATATATTAGAATAATCATTCATATTATAATGTAATAATATTTATTATTTTATGATTAGTTTTTTGTGAAATTAGAATATTAATTTAATATTTTAATAATTACTTCATATACACATTAGAATAAATATTTAATTTAAATATACATTGAAAAATAATTACATTTAGATAATCAGTATATATATAAGAGATCGTATTTTTATTAAAATATCTCTACTTTATAAAAAATCAAAACTTTAGAAACTCAAATTACAAGTAGCAATAAAAATATATTTTAAAAGTAGAATTAGATTGACATTGTCAATGTATTTTAAAAATAATTTTTCCGACATTTAATAATTAAGTATTACTTTCTCAGTTTTCTTTTTAACTTGTTTCTAAATTTTATTCTTTTTCATTTTTCTAATAATAATAATAATAATAATAATAATAATAATAATAATAATAATAATAATAATAATAATAATAATAATAATAATAATTAATGGGATCTGATTGGATTTGATTGAATTTAATCTGATTTGATTCGATCTGATCTAATTTGATTTTAATAAGAATAAGAAAAAATAAAAAAATAAGTTGAACGAAATTAATGGGTCCTTAACCCATTAATTTACGCCATATCAAAATTCGGGCTGGATGAGTGTTTGTGCAGGTCTAATCCACCCTTTCCTCTTCCCCTCCACCCAAACACAACATAAAGCGTCAAGCAAAATGAAGCAATCCTCATCACAACTCCCAAGTGTCAACTGCTAGATTTGCAGTTGGGTAGGATACCATATGGTACAAATTGCCTAAATTACGCGAGTGCGCAGTCATTCAAATTCATCTGTTCTGCTAGATTGCCGCTCTACCATGTACAACCCTAATTACGATCCCAGATACTCCGACACCGCCTCATATCGTCAACGCAGGAGGTACATTCCGTTGGTGCCCTCTCATCATCGGCAGTTCATATCCATTTATGCGATCGATCTCTTCTATTTTATTAATATTCATGTGATGAACTGTAGGGATCTCTTTAATTTGAATATAGTTTAAACCTTCTCAGTGGTTATTGTAAATGTTGTGTGCTTCTTGAATTTTAGTGATCTATTGGGGCCAGCACATTCTAGTGTTCTGCCACATGTAGCCGGTGGAGCAGCTTCGAGTTATGGCCGTGGTGCCCGAACTTCTTATGGAGGCCCTAGCCGTGGTGCCCGAACTTCTTATGGAGGTACTGGCCTTGGTGCCCCAACTTCTTATGGAGGTACTGGCCTTGTTGCCCCAACTTCTTATGGAGGTCCTGGCAGTGGTGCTCCAACTCCTTATGGAGGTCCTGGCCGTGGTGCTCCAACTCCTTATGGAGGTCCTGGCCGTGGTGCTCCAACTCCTTATGGAGGTCCTTTGGTGGTTCCACCTTATTCTGCTGTTGGTGGTAGAGTTTTGGGGGATGTAGCTGGATCTATACCTGGTGCTGGTGGCCATTCCTGGGTTGCTTCTTCCAACATGGGTATTGGCAAACACGTTAGTGTTGGTATAGGAGATCGAGGGGGTGCTAACCAAGGACTTGGTTTCCATAGTAAAGCGGATCGGGCTGGTGGGAGGGGTTCTGTTTCTGGACGTG
>OOIL02000526.1:538564-560855 GCA_900332095.2 Cuscuta campestris
CTGGTGGGAGGGGTTCTGTTTCTGGACGTGGTGGATACAAAGGTGGGAGAATTGGACATGGCGGAGGACGCACTGGTATTGGTGCAATGGGGGGAAGGCGTGGTCCACATGGCCGGCATCGAGATGATTTGGATAAGCTTTCCCTTCCAAAACAAGACTTTGGAAACTTGGTGCCCTTTGAAAAGAACTTCTATGCAGAGAGTCCCTCTGTGATGGCGATGACTGAGCAGGAGGTTACAATGTATCGCGCAAGTCGTGAAATTACAGTTCAAGGCCATGATATTCCGAGGCCGATTCGAATGTTCCACGAGGCAACTTTTCCTGGTAATACATTTGTCATAATTGTGTAGATCTGTGACTCTTAACTGCATTTGCATCCGGGGAATCATATTCTGATTGATAAAATAATTGCAATCTATAGCATATTGCCTTGAGACTATTTCAAGGTTGGGCTTTGTTCAGCCGACTCCTATCCAATCACAAGGGTTGCCAATTGCTTTAAAGGGCAGAGATCTGATAGGAATTGCAGAAACAGGTTCTGGAAAAACATTGGCATATCTGCTGCCTGCTTTTGTTCACATCAGTGCACAGCCACAATTGGGTTAGTACTCATCCCACGTTCCCATCTTCGTTTACTGTTTTTAGACTTATTATTACTCTACTGGAGCTATCATTTATGTTATTTACCAAAACAAACTTAGTGCATGGCGATGGTCCCATTGCGCTAGTGTTAGCACCTACAAGAGAACTGGCTGTTCAAATTCAAGAAGAAGCAGTAAAGTTTGGTTCACATGAAAATCTAAGAAGCACGTGTATTTATGGAGGTGCCCCAAAAGGCCCCCAAATACGCGATCTTAAAAGAGGTAGGTACTAAGTCAAATCATAAATATAATATGTATTCCTTTTAGTTTTAGCAATTGTATGACTTGTGATCAGCAAAAATGTTTCAAATTATGTCAGGAGTTGAAATCATCATTGCGACTCCTGGTCGGCTAATAGACATGCTAGACGCTCAACATACAAACTTAAAAAGGGTGACATATCTTGTTCTGGATGAGGCGGATCGAATGTTAGATATGGGATTTGAGCCTCAAATCAGAAAAATTGTTGGCCAGGCATGGATAACATATTATGACTATTGTTTCAATTATTATCATCATTATTTTATGTTTTTCAGTGTATAACAATTTTATTGTTTATATACTACTTCATCCGCTCCCAAATTAGTTTCTTTCTTTTGTTTTTCATCGGTCTCAAATTATCTTCTTATTTCCTTTTGAGGAAAATATTGTGTGATTATCTTCTAATTTCCTTTCTGTATGATCTTTTTATTCCCATTTGTGTGTATAGGTTCACAAGTTTTCCTTGTTCCTTTTTTATCTGTTTATTCGTGAAATCTATGTACATCAAATAAGTTTTTTCCGATTTATCCTATTAAACTCTGCAATTTACATTTTACCAAAATGAAAATGCATGAATTGGTGGCATTGGATGAGGTGATTTTTGATAAATTGTTAAAATCTTGATTAGTTTATCATTCTAATACGTTGGTGTAAACCGTATGATTTGGTCACAAGCTAAACAGATTAAAAGAACAAGAGTAAATCTCAACTATAATTTCATTTTCTTAATAAGTGTGGAAAAAAGCTGATTAAAAGCTAATTTGGGGCCTGAGTGGGTGTAGCACACTAGCACTCTCAAAGTGATGGAAAACATTACATCAACATATCAAGTTATGAAATTTGAAGAACTGCAAAATTTTAGCCGTTTACTAATAAAAATACAAAGCTGACTGATTTGACTCGACCAAACATTACGAATCAAAACCAAATGACTTCTTCAAGATTCTTAAACACCATAAATAACATATGACCACTATCTGGAACTAGAGTTCACTGATACGCAAGTCCAACTCTATACACAAACTTTTATTCAAACTTGAAAACAAAAGTTTAAAAGACAATTTCAAAGAACACTAAAATTCATCACCAAAATGGATGTACGGGCTGCTACCATTTAAAAAAACACTTGCACTGGAGTGCACTCTAAAACTTGTTGAAAGCTCCCTTTAATCTTTCTGCTCAGCAAGTGGATTGGAAATCCCTGGGAGCTTCAACCTGCATTATCTGTTTAGGGAAACAGTCAAACAGGAGGCTACTCTCTCCATCAGACCTCCATTTTCTTGTCATCCACTTTCTTCTCTTAGATAAGATCCTTTACTACTGAATTTTGAGCCTCTGATTATATTTTGTTTTTGCATATATCTCTATCCTCAGTACTCTTTGAAGTCGCTTCCCACTCCTGCTTAGTCATTTTTCAGGTCTCCCACCTATTCCCATTTCTTACCCACTCACAAACCAGTCACTTTCCTAGTTGTTTGCTTGCATGTCAACAAGTTCTTAGCAACGGTCGCGAAGCTATACTAGTGGGTTGTGAACTTTGCGGTCCTGTTGTAATGTTGTAATCATAGTATCATGTCGTCGCCTAGGCGTCCAGGTGCCCTCCTGATCTCGCCTTGGTGATTCGACTTGCCTAATTCTCAATTCCTCGCCTAGGCGTCGATTTTCCGATGACTTGTCGACCGTCATCCAGGTGCAGCGCCTTGGTTGACTAGAACAGTAGAACCGTGAACATGGTAGTCAAACCCGCGATCTGGATCATCCGATTCTATGATACAGCAGATCAACCAAGGGTTTGCGATCTGAATCACAAAGAAAATTGAGAATCTCAGTGACTCGCCTGATCGACGATTAAGACCGTAAGATCTTCTTGGATTGCGAATAGACAGAAATGAAATTCAGATGCTAAAGACAGCTGGACCATCCAGGCGATAGTCTACCCGATAACCCGGCCCTTTAGTTTTGACAGAATTCCCTGCGACTCAGCACTCTTCCCATACGAGTTGTATTTTCAGCTTCTCTTTATTTAAAAGATTACTTTGTATTTTCCTTAAAAAAGCTCTGTATGTGTTATGTTTTACAATGTATTTGCTTTAATTAAAAGATGTCTTCTATTGGTGTTTCATATTCTTTTTTTATTTTCTATTTTTGAAAAAAACATATAATATAATATAATGTAAAATATAGAATACTATATATATTAGTATTACTTGTCGCCTAATTGTCGCCTAGGCGTCTAGGCGTCATAGCGATACCTTGGTGCCGTGCCTCGCCTTGGCGCCGTGACAACTATGGTTGTCATGTGTTCCATATGAGCAAGATTTTTGAGCAAGCACTCTAACTAAAGACCCACAGGGGATGACACATTGTAATTCCAACACATTCTGGGATTGAAGCTACAACCAGGGTCTGACACTCCTAGGCGTTTGATGACTGTGACTTTGGGGTTGATTGAAGATTTGGACCAAAATGTATCTACGTTGCTTTTTGTGAGTGTGCCTGAAAACCTAGCTGATCGTGGATGTCCTTGTAAACCTTCGCGTTTCCCTTTTCAATGTTCCCGTCTAAAAGCGTCAGTAATGTGCTTTCCTCCTCTTTTTGTTTTCGGATCTGGCAATTTTAATTTAACATATTGGGTTGAGATATTTGATGAGGATTTTTAGTCACAACTTTTGCTTGAGTTGCCACATATGGTGCGCCCCTGATTGCCTGAATTTTCTGTGCCAGAATCTCTGAAGCAATTAACAAGTATGGACAATGTGAAATAGATTTAATGTTGTTGAACAAAAGTGAGCATAGATTGTCCGGCTAAAGCTGGTATCATAAACTAAGCTACCAATGGCTAATTCTTTAAATGACAGTAATTGTGAGCCTTATAATGATCAGACATTCAATAAGCAGCTTTGAATGCTTCATCTCTTATGATATGTGCACACTCACACACACATACACACACACACAAACCGTACATATTTAAACCTGTTTCATGTACATTTTTTTTTTGAATTTCTGGACTTGGTTGAAGTATGGAGTATTGTCCTATAAATGCAGATTCGGCCGGATAGACAAACATTGTATTGGAGTGCAACATGGCCAAAGGAGGTTGAAATTTTGGCAAAGCAGTTTCTACATGATCCTTGCAAGGTTTTGACTCACTATTTTACTTTGCTCGTGTTGCTATTGGTAACTTTTATTTGGCTGATATTAAACTTTTAGGTAGTCATTGGGTCCCAAGATTTGAAAGCAAATCAATCTATAAAGCAAGTCGTTGAAGTTGTTTCAGATTTAGAGAAGTACAACAGGTATTATTCGATATAATCAAGGTTACACATTTATCTACTAAAAAGTGATGAGGTCTGCTTTGTGATTTTTAATATCTTTCTTCATATATATTGAATTTCCCATTGCACACGCACGCAGGTTAAGTGGACTTTTGAAAGAAGTGATGGATGGAAGCAGAATTCTAATATTTGTTGGGACAAAGAAAGGGTGTGATCATATTACGAGACAATTAAGAATGGATGGATGGCCTGCTTTATCTATCCATGGTGATAAAAACCAGGACGAACGGGACTGGGTTTTGACTGAATTTAGAAGCGGCAGAAGTCCTATAATGATTGCCACTGATGTTGCTGCACGTGGTCTTGGTAGGGTTGTGAATGCTTAGAATTAGGAATGTAACTAGTGTTCGATTGTAGGTCCTTGACACAATACCTAGAAAAGTCTCCGGCTGTTCTCTTCCTTGTGGCTATAAGCTGTGGTTTGGGTAAAGATAGTTACCTACATAGGAGTTTCTGGCTGTTTTCTGCTTTCCTGAGGCTATACTCTGTGGTTTGGGTAAAAATAATCGAGACTATTCTCGCTTGTGTGAACCTGAAATACATTATTTCATGAGTAGATTCTAGAGAAGGTTAACACAAGTTCAACTCTCTCAGAAATCAACATTGCCTGAATCTGCTAAAGATTGAAGGATTTAATAATATTCTTGCTGCCTTCTCGTTACAAAAATGTTGCTGTAGCAACCCACACATCTACAGCCTAAGTTACTGCCATAGACTCCCCGACTAGCAGTGTTTTATGGTGGAACAGCACCCATTGTTTTGGTTAGATTTCTGTGAGCACTATTTAAACAATGCCCGTACTCAAACACAATCCCGCGATTTTCCATCTCAATGGTGAAGCCCAACTGTGGTACTGTCAAGTCACGTGTGACGCGCCCCTGTTAACGCGGCTGCAATTTCAGCATTCTCTCAAGATTCTTATAGGAATTCTACTTTGTACTTCTTTTGGGGATTTTTGCCAACGTAAAAAAGTGGTCACACCACATCAATGCCTACGACTCAAACTCCCTGAACTCTCATTGGCACACAGATCCTATGTCTGGGACTCTTGGAGGATAATCAAGTTGACCTCTCTACTGCAGGACATGACGAGCTCCTTTGCGTCAATATAGTATGTGTCCATCCCACTACTGTCTGCGAAGCCATAATTTGTGCACAGGATTTTTCCCACTGACCAGAATGTAGCACAAAGCTCATTCCATGGCATCATGGGACCAAGCACTGGGCGTATGATGCACATAATAGTCACAATTGCTGGGAACCAGTGTTAGTACTTGTGGATTCCAGCTACTGATACAAGTTGATTCACGCAGAGACTGCCCATGCCCTAAAATACAACTACCTACTTGTCCCCAACCATTGGGGATTAGCCGACAAATAAGTGCTGGGCCTTGCGAGAATTTAGCAATCTGCCTACTCTGCCATGGTCATATGATCACCGATTTATCCTCACCACCAAAAGTGATCACACGTTCCCATTTTTTTTCATATAAACAAGATAGCACGTGCCCATTTTTTGTTGAGTATTTGAGTTGAATGTTCCCGAACTTGAAACACGAAATCCTTAACCCTGTCATAGACAAGCTATTGCACTAACTACATGCGGCACAATTCATCACCAAGCTTTATTCGTGGTCGGGCTATCTTCAATCTGCATTTACCTGGTTGACATTTGTTTTTATAGATGTTTCATTTAGGACTACGACTTTTAAGTAGGCCTGCTTGCCAAAATGCTTCACAAAAAACCTGTTTCCTGCACACCTGAGGCCATAATCACAGGTCAATGCAAAGTGAGGGCAACTTACCTTTTTTGCCTTGTCTTCGACTGAAGTACTCTCAGCCGATTTAACCTTTGTTGGCACTGTTTTGCAACATGATTGCCCTCATTAGGCAATCAGTTGGTGCGTAGACACCATAAACTGCCAATCTTCGAAAGGAAATTGATAGGCTTAGCACGTGCAGCCTCATTGGCGCCATCACTTGTGGGGTCACAGTTTCGTCATCCCCAACAACCATTTGTATGGAATGATCTCTCCATTTATGCTTCACTACCTCATCACAACATATCATCAGCTAATTAATGAGTTTTGACTTTATTGTTGAGTACAAGCTATGCATATTGAATACCATTGCAGATGCCCTATCTTAATATCACTCTCCTATTGTGTGCTCACCTCTTTTAGATACCATCCACTACGAGATATAACATTCCACAGTTTTCATGCCTTATCTTTAAAACCTTAGATTACCCTGTTGGGTGATGTGTGATGAACTCTTTCTCCTCAGCAACAAGTTTTTGATTCTCCCACCTCTACCTTAATTTCTTAAACACTGCATATACATGATTTCCATCAAAAGGGCTTTCAGAAAACTACTCACCGTTTGGGTGACTTCTCTTGGCCTAGAACAAGACGCGGGATTTTGTGGTCGAATGGAGAATGTGCAATACACAAACAGAATATGTGGAAGAGTATGAGTTTTTCTGGGTGCCCGGGTAGCTCCAACCATCCAACCTTTATCCATATAAATGTGTATATTGAACGGTTTCATTGAAGGCCTTCCTTCTCTAGTTCATTGAAAAAATTGCTCATTTTTTCATTATTAGGCTCTCCAAGTGTTCTCATTTCATAGCATTGATCCATCCCTGTTCTGCTGCCTCAGTGGGGCAACTATTATTTTTTAATATTTTCAAACTCAATGGCATCCCTGAAACTAATGTGACTGATGCAATTTTTGCAATCTCCTTTTAGAAAGAACTATTTACTCTTAGTGGGCTCCAAGGTAAATCTTCATCCTACCAGCCACAAACAGATGAGCAGAAAAAGGTGGTGATTCACACACCATTAGCATGTATTTGTGTTGCTTAGTTCGTGATGATGACAGATGACCCCTGTAGATCGGTACCATCTTTGGCATGTATGGAAATTTCTATAATACATCCTTCTATACCACTCTTTGAATTGCCACTTTCCATTATTCTATGAAAGCTTTCCATGGCTCCACACACCTACTCTTCCTTGAACGTTGCCTTGCTAAAATGGATGCAATAGATGTTGTTGGCCATGTGTGCAGCAATTGTCCCGTGGCGGAGGCTATGTGGGTCAAGTCACAATCGAATGTCGTGGGCGCTTGTGTGTTGAATGCACTATAAGGCTAGGGTATGCGCCTCTTCTAACACCAATTGGTTTTAGAAGAGTTGGTAGCGCCTGAGGTCCTACAAGTGGTATCAGAGCCAAGGTCACGAGTTCGATTCCCAGCGGGAGCAATTGCTGAGGGGGAGATTGTTGACCATGTGTGCAGCAATTGTCCCGTGGCGGAGGCTATGTGGGTCAAGTCACAGTCAAATGTCGTGGGCGCTTGTGTGTTGAATGCACTATAAGGCTAGGGTATGCGCCTCTTCTAACACCAATTGGTTTTAGAAGAGTTGGTAGCGTCTGAGGTCCTACAGATGCAACACTGAAGACTAGATAAAATCCTCAGTGATGCACACTACCATCTCAAATTAGCTCAATCACGCATGGATCAGACTTATAATCGCATCCACTTCATTAGTTACGAAATTGGCTAATGGATTTAGGTTAACTTGACACCTTAGTGCAAGCATTAGTAATACAGTGTCACTCCCATAAGCGCCCACCCTTGTTTGGGTCATTCTAAATTTTGTAATACATTGGCAAGGAGTGCCTACAGAGTAGACCTTCCGACCAGCATGGAAGATCATGATGTTCACATTCCAAGCTCAACAAGCACAAAGGGGTCAGTTTCCACATGCTGTGAGTCCATTCCCACTTGCTGTAGCGTTATGCCACAGTTGACCGCTGTGCTTAAATCCCACGTTAACAGGGGTACAGCTAATGGTCGCTTGGGAGGGTCTCCCCGCGTTGAGGAATTCCCTTGAGAGACTCTAGAAGGCTGCTGCACTTGTTTTCACACCATCAAACTTGTTTCCCAATTCTTTGAGGGATGTGGGGATGCAGAACACTATTCCTTGATGTACAACACGATTGTTCGTATATTAGTTATTTGACTATTTCCTACTTTCTCATTACTGTCTTTTGTTACAGTTGGCATTACTAGTTTTTCTGATCTTAGTAGGATTCGTGCAATTTGGGGGGGGGGGGGGTCCAGATGTATGATTAAAACAGAAAGGCTATTACGTTAGCCCCTTGATGCAGTATTGCATTCACTGCCCAAAACTTCATAGAAGAATCAAGCCAAGTTTTTTGTGCTCTTTTGAATTAGTCCACTATATACCTAAAGCTAAAATGTTGTAAAGACTCTTTTAGCACCATTGTCAATGAATGCATTGTGTAAGATGGATCGGTTAGAGTTATTCAATATGAGTTACTTGTTTTTGGCTTTGGTGAGCAGAAAAGCTTACTAACATCCATCTGTCCTTTCCTCTTTTGCCCTAACACATCCTTGATGTAGAATCAGAAAATTTCATTATATTGCATTAGATGTTTTCAATCCAAATTGAAAATTTTCCAAAGACGAGTATAGTAAATATGAGTGGAAATTGGGCTTCACTATGTCATTGACTTTGTCAACAACAATTCCAGTATAATCCCAACTCTGTTGGGGACTTGGTGGTCAAGACGCAAGTTACCTTTGTTTAAACATACTCTTTTCATTAGACTCTCGATGCGTTGCTTACATTTTCTACCCAAAAGCTCATAAAAAGTAAGAAGCAAAGGGATTGTAACTTGCCAATCTAATATACTATATTACTTACATCTTGCAAAACCATTGTCGATATTGATTCTTGTAGTTTCATTGGATTGGGAGACTGGGCCACAATGTCTCATTGACTTTGTCGTGTTGGTGAAAGGTCATTGCTCATTCTTTCAAGATTTGTTTATTTGTTCATTTCTCTGCGCGACAAGGAACAAGGGGTTAGAGTAAATGTTCTGTGCTGAACCAAGAGGTTTATCCATGGAATATATTTTTGAAAATTTATTTATTTATTTCCCTAAATTTGATTCACTTTCCCCAGAAATTGTATGGGTTTCAGTTATTGTCCCTAAGATTCCAAACATTCCTGCGGGTAATGCTGCCCATCCACACAGTTAACAAGCTGATTGTCGTGACAGCCCGGATGACTTGCAACATTATTTACTGATTCATTATTTCATTTTGGGAGTTATGATGGTGGAGCTGCTCCTTATCCCTGCAAGGTTAAGGTGGGCACAATGTGTATGCGGAATGCGTTATATTACACTTAATCACTGATAGTGCAGGGATAAGGAAGGGAGTTTAGTTATCGTCAATGTCTTCATGACGGGCGCTTTTGAATTTAATTATAATTATAATTTTTATGTATGCAGATGTGAAGGGTATAAAATTTGTAATCAATTATGATTTTCCTACATGCCTTGAAGATTATGTTCATAGGATAGGAAGAACTGGTCGTGCTGGTGCCAAGGGAACTGCGTTTACATTTTTTACCCAGGGGAATGCAAAGTTCGCTAGAGAGCTTGTTAAGATCCTTCAACAAGCAGAACAAATTATTCCTCCTCAGTTGGCTGCAATGGCACATTCAGGTAGTCTCAGCTTTGGAGGTATGTTGTGCACTCCGTTTAGTGTTTTTCCGGCATTGTTGTGTATGTCATGAATGCTAATGAGTCATGGGGCTAAGTGGAAGGGTTATTTTATCTCTCAGCTACAGGCAGCAGCTTTCGCTCTAGAGGACGGGGAGGCTTTGGGAACCAACGCTCGGTTTCTGGATCTAATTCAATTCCAATTGGTGCAAGGAAGCAATGGTAGTTTTATGCAGGGCCCCTATACATGTTTTGTTGTACACTTGGTGTAGTTCTAGATATCCTTATGGCTTACTGACCATGTGAAATAACCTCAAAACTGAATTCTTTTATATTAAATGGGGGGATCTAATGCCGAATTGACATTGTTATTGATCTCTAGATTTAAAAGTTTGTACAACTTTATACGGCAATTGAGCATTTTCTTTGTGTTATAGCTACATTTTGCTAGGTTCTTTTGATATTAGAACCTAATACGGAGTATCATATTATGACATTGGGCAATTAAGGTGGATCGTTTGTAAAATCAATAGTTTTTATCCCCTTATCTCTCCTAATCCCGGTGCATGAATAATTTGTGCAAATCATGATTTATAATACCCCATCTGTCCCGAAAAATATTCTCACTTTTACTATTCATTTGTCCCAAAAAATATTTTTAATTTTAATTAAAATCTTTCGTTTAACTCTGCTAATTATGAACTTGCCTATCACAATATATATCTATTCAATATTAATCTATATATCGCATCTAATCTTACCTTACGAGTATAAAGTAAAAGCAAAATTAGAAAGTTACAACAAAGTTATGCATTTTTGAAATTTTACTTTTTTTCCTAAGTAGAAAAGATTTTACGAGAAGAAAGTCAATTTGGAATTAGAAAATTTTGCACTTGGTTGGATGAAACCGAGTTTATGACCTTGTGCTTGAATAGACGAGTCTGCCAAGAGGGTTTGGCTTGGTCCTGTGATAGACGGCCTTTGTTTACCTAACTTATTCAAAATGTATAAGACGTTTTTCTTGTCAATAGGAAATACTCCCTCCATCCCCATAGATCTTTCTAATAGCTCTTTTTTTTCTACAATAGATCTTCTCATTTCATTTTTTAACAATTAAAATACCACAACTACCCACACTTACTTTATTTATTACATCTCACCCACCTTATATAATACATTCCACCCATTTTCATTAAGGGTATTATAATAAACTTTCACCTTTTTTTCAACTCTCCTTAAAAACCACCAAAAGTCAAAATGAGATCTTAGGGGGACGGAGGGAGTAACTTACCTTTCTTATTCTGTTGCTTCTTTAGCTGTTATTCTACTATAGTTAGAATTTCTCTTTGTATTTCGTATTTATAGGGATGCAACCTTTATCATTGAGTTTGAAATATTATATTAAATTATATATATAGGCAGAGGCGGATCCAGGAATCGAGAAACATGGAGTCCCATTTCATAAATTATGAACATATATTTATACTACGTGACTATTCTCATGCTATAAAAAATCTACTATTTAAATGAACATTCAAAATATGATTCTCAAATGGAATTTTGTGAAGTACATGAAGAAAAAATTGAGCTCAATAAGAAGAACAAAAAATAGTAGGGGTCCCAGGACCCCGTGGGACTTAATGTGGGTCCGCCTCTGTATATAGGGATGTCACGATATGTGAGCTTTGACTTAGGTCAGATGACACCTTAAGGTGAGACATGGGCGGATCCACACTATATCTAATGGGGGCACTTGCCCCCAATGAAATTTTGTTTTTATTTAATTACTCCCTCCGTCCTAATTTATAGTGCCTGTTCACAGGGCCAAAATTCATTCACTTTCTTTCTCTATTTTCATTAGCAATTTGATAAAATAAAGTATTATTGTCACTACTAGTTTTGTAGATCTTTTGATATAATATTTTGATATGTAATTTTCATTTTTTAACTCTATACCATTTGTCATATAAAATGATTTGAAAATAATTTCAGTCAAACATCGTAAACCGAAATAGGCACTATAAATTGGGACGTAGGGAGTAATACATTAATATTTTCCTAAAAATTAATACTGCCCCCAATGAAAAAAATTATTTGCCCCAATGAAAAAAATTTCAAATATAAAAATGAATTATTTCAACTTTTTTGAAATGAACAAATTATTTAAACTAAAAATAAAAGAATTACAAAGTGAAAATTAAACTATAATATTAACTAGAAGATAATTCGAAAAATAAAAATTACAAGAGAAAGTAAAATTATAGAGGATATTTTTGAGATTTTTCAATTCTCATTAATCATTTGAATGTTTTATTAAAACAATATTTTTTTTTAAATTTACTTTGATTTTAAAAAACGGGAGCGCTACCCTCGAACTTTCGTACTACTCTTGCCTCCAGTCGCTCCAAATATTGGAACCGCCATTGCGGTGAGATGACATGCTTCGGTGAGATAACACCAAACTCACCACAATATAGTGCATTTAGACATGTGCAAACAAGGGTCGGCCCGTTCGGCCCGCCCAGCCCGCCCTTTAAAAAGGGCGGATATGGACAACCTTCAATACCCAAATGGGCGGACCGGCCCAAGCCCGAATTGTATATGGGCGGATCTGGAAGTTACTTTTAGCCCATCTGGGCCAACAGGCCCGCCCATATTCATGAAATATATTTACTTTATTATTAATTACCTAGCCAATATAAATTTTAAATTTTTCTATAATTCATGTATAATAGTTTAATTCACTCACCTCTTTTTTTAAAAAATCAATACTCTTTTAATGAATGAGTATGATGGGTTTATTAATTATGCAACAATATCTCTATTATGCTTTCTATATTAATGTGGTGACTGGTTATTTTATTTTAAACATTAAAAAAGAGTTCAATGTTTTTTTTAAATTTTTTGTACAAAAAAAAAAATTCTTGATTTTTATCCGAGCCGTGCAACCCGGTGGCAGCCTGGCCCGCAAAGATGGGCGGGTATGGGTAAAGAATTTAGCCCATCAAATCCGGGCCGGGCAGGCCCGCCCATGTAAATGGGCTAATGATTTATATCAAACCCGGCCCAGATCCGGCCCGGATCCTTATTTGCACAGGTCTAAGTGCAAAGATCACCTTGAAATAAAGCAAAGCTCACCACTTTAAACACTAAAACTTACCATTTTTAAAAATTTTAAAAATTAAAAAATTAATTAAAAACAAAATAGCATTCGGGCTAGTCATCAGTGGCGTCCGGCAACCGGCGGTGGCCGGCAGCGGTGCGACAGGGGGGCTGACTACGGAAGGGCGACGACCACGTCCGGTGACCGACGACAGCAGGCGGCGGCATGTGGCGGTGGTGGCAGGCGTAGCAGTAGGCGGCTGTCAACGGTCAAAATCTAGTCAGCATTCTTTCCTTTGTTTTTAATTTTTTTTTTCAAAAAAATTCAAAGTGTTAAAAAAATATGGTGAGCTTATCCTTACATTTTGGTGAGCTTTGTAGTTGTGCTTGATGAGCTTTGCAGTGGCCAGTGGTGAGCTTTGCGTCATCTGACCGTAGCATGTCATCTCACTGTACGGTGTCATCTAACTCGAGTCGATTCTATATATATATATATATATATATATATATATATATATATATATATATATATATATATATATATATATATATATATATAGCCGGTTCCGGTGAGAAGGACCCTTGGTGAAAGAAAAGAGAATAGATGATGACCATTGGATCTATTGCATCTGACGGCTCAAGATTTAAAAAGTGTGGCAATTAGCATCAATATTTTTATGGAAGGTAATAAATACTGTCCAATTAAACTGGTAGAAATTGAGGTGCAAGGGTAAATTAGTACAATAGGGATGCTCTATAATAGGTAATGACTAAAAGCCTCAACAATCGCATCTAAAAGTCTCAAGCGGTATCACCTTTGCGCCAAACTTCTAAGCGACGCCGCCCAAATCGACCCTCTTCTTCATCGACAAAACCTAATAGAGCGACTAAAGACGAAGTTGCACCATCTGAGAAGAAGTTGAGATGAAAATTCTGCAAATACATGTACAAATATATGATAAATATTTCATTTTTTATGGGGGATGCTTGTGAAACAAATGTTGAAGGAACACTAAATATATTATTCGTGCTGAAGCTATGTTCGTGGGTTTGTAGAATTGGCGGTTTTTTATTAAGCATTTTGGTGATATTACGATTTAAGGTTTCATTTTTTAATTAATTGTGGCACTTTGATTTATATTATGTAAATAGCTAATCATTAGAGTTTTCTACATTTGAAGTAATTTGCATTTACATATTTTTAAGTGCATATGTTTGGATGGTGTGCATTATCGGGAGCTATAAGTGCATTGTTTATAACCCCTAATTGCATAATTTTTTGGCTGAAAATATGCCATGACAGAGAGTGCATATACTTTTTTAACTTGAATTTTGGGAGTAATTGTACAAAATAATATCAATTTTTTGTCTAGGAACTAATAATAATGAATTTGGTAAATAGTTTAGGAATGCATCTTGGCATGAACATATTTTTTTGCACACTAGTGTTTACTTATGACTCATAGGCTACTCGAAATGTTCCTTAGTTAATTCATAATGCATTTTTAGTCATGCTTTATAAATTTTATGAAAAGCACTTACATTCCCTTATATTTTTTTTACATTGTGTTATGTTTTAGATAACGAAGATCAGGATATGCATTGTGTATATGTGTTTTTGCACTGTGTTTTGAATAGAAGTGCATATAGTGAAACTAGTAGGACATGTTTATGATTCAGATTTTTAATCAACATCGTTGCACTCTAATGCATACCAATCTTATAGATTCAGAAATTATGTATGAATGATGAATGTTAACATCCTTATATATATATGATGCAGGTTGGATGGGAAGATATGCATTGTAAAAGGAAAAAAATAATACACAGCGGCCTCCATTACTTTGAAAGAAGCATGATATGATAGCATCTTCTGTTCATAAAAGTAGTTGGATTAGGATCACGTAAATGAAAAATGCAACAAAGGAGGTGCAGAACATGTTGACATAGAGTACGAAGTCAAAAAAGATATTTGAGACGCCAGGGATAAAAGACTACATGGTTAAGCGAAACTATAATGAAGTCAATTCCACGACAATATGATTTTTGTGAACACTATTTCTTGAAACCTTATATTTAAATTTGAATTTATTTAAAACTTGTATTTGAATGAGACTCAAACACAATTCAGAGTATTCATTTGGGAAAAATTGTGTTTATTTCTACAGTTTTAATGAAATGGTGTGTTACATTATAAAAAATAAGACTCAAACACAATTCAGAGTATTTGAATGAGACTCAAACACAATTCAGAGTATCCACTTCTGATTTATATGTATCATGGTCTTGTACAGATGCACTCTCTTCTTATTTCATTACATTATAAAAATGCTTTAATCTATCAAAGTTTAACATTTAGAATGAAAATTAATAAATGTTAAAAAATAATTCATGTTCCAAAAGAGGAGGTTAAAGTTTAAGGAAGATAAAAAATGTCTCCATCATGAACAAAACACATCTCTACCAACTCACAGAACTCACAATCACAAATTGAAAACCATCAAAAAAATTATGAAAGTACACACACCAGTACTGTATTACTTCACTAAGGTATAACATCACTGTGTTTCAAAAATTATGCAACCACTTCTGATTTATATTCATCATGGTCTTGTACAGATGTACTATTTTCTTATTTCGTTACATTATAAAAAATGCTTTAATCTATCAAAGTTTAACATTTAGAATGAAAATAAATAAATGTAAAAAATAATACATATTCCAAAAGAGGAGGTTAAAATTTAAGGAAGATAAAAAATGTCTCCATCATCAACAAAACTCATCTCTACCAACTCATATAGAACCCACAATCACAATTGAAAACCATCAAAAAATTATGAAAGTACACGAAACACTATGTTACTTCACTAAGGTATAACATCACTATGTTTCAAAAATTATGCATCCACTTCTGATTTATATGCATCATGGTCTTGTACAGATGCATTGTCTTCTTATAAGAAGACAGATCCTGATCTTCTAGAATCCGTTGTCGCTCTTCTGGGCAATCATCCTCGCCATGAGATTCAACCAATAAAAACTCCTCTGATCTTTATTTAGAATGAGATCTGGAAAGAAGAACATCAGGGCAAGATAAGTGTATAATACACAACAAACTTTAAAACATGAGGCACAAGTTCATATAGATAATGAATCACAAATAATTCAAATGAATTCTTATCCGAAAATAGAAGAATATGCATTAAAAATTATCGAATTGCTTAAAAAATCATACCTCAATCTATACAAAGATTAGACCAATTTGAATTACTCTAAATGATCGAGCAATTAGGTGTAAAAATTCGAAGGCCTCTACATACTGTAAAATTCAAATCACCACACAAGCAAATTCATATCTATGAAAATCACAAACATGAATATAGGAAACTGAATCCCTTCATACGTGAGAAATCAGGGATTGTAGATGCTTTGCGTTGGACTCAGATTTAATTGACAGACGTAAAAATGGAAATGCAAGGAAAGGACGCATATAACCCTGGAGATAAAAGAATCAGGTTGCTAGATCAGACGGTCTTAATTAATTCTTATTTCTTTCATTAGATGTCTATCTCACTGGAACCAAACTCTCTCTCTATATATATATATATATATATATATATATATATATATATATATATATATATATATATATATATATATATATATATATATATCTTACATATCTTATAAATACCAACAATGGTTAGGTACCCTTAAAAAATACTCCGTAAATGTATTTTTCCCGTCCAAATGGTTAGGTACCCTTAAAATGGTTGTACGCCTCCTTCAAACAGGTAAATTACCCTTACGGCGTTTAATATGTTAAGATATGCACCGCGCTGAAGTGGAATTCCTTCCCAAATTATTCGACTCTTCTGTGATCCGCGTAATTCACGGCGATGCTTCAGCAATCCATCGTTAATCCAACGCCGATTTCCCCAGAATTGCCAGCGAATCTTCAGCAAACCATCCAAATGAAACGGTAATTTCCCTGCAGGATTCAATTTTTTTGTGGGTTGTCTGATTTCCGTTTCAGAAGGTGCGACATAATCACCTACATCTCGTTCCCCTTAAGTTCCCAGGTAATTACAATCACACACGAAATTCTGGGCGATGGATCAGCAGTTAACCGTACTCCATCACAATAACAAGGTAATTATACTCCGTATTAGATGTGCAGATTTCCGTTTTTGAATCAAACGATTTTCTTGATTCCTCTTGTTCTATTTAGGGATCCTTGCCTTATTTTTCGACGGGCAATTATTTCAGCAATGACGTTAATTTTCCATCACTTGGAAAGGGGGTATTTATATTGATTTTTGGGATATGGGATGAGGCACCATCTCCAGGTTTTCTCCTAGGTTTGATTATATGAGTTATTTTCTTGTTCTTGGCTTTGTTCTTTGTTTCTATTATTGCAACTTAACGATCATTTTATTTTACATGTGAAGGTACGCGTCTACCTCTAAGACCTTGGAACATCAGTCTTTAGGTAATTTTAATACAATGCATTCATTGAAAGCATAGACTTTTAGATATCATGTCTTTTTTTTAAGTATTCTGCAGCTTTGTTTCCAGATGTTTATTATGTTATTATGTGTTGTTTCTGAAGTCTTTTAATTCAATCTATCCCTTATTCTTTTCTTCCACCACGACTAGCATCTGTGAACAATCTCTTCCTCCATTGTTTTCTACTGTCTATAATCAATTTCCTTTGGGGGAATTTGTCTTGAAATAAAATAAAACTTACCTACAAATGATAGAGTAATCTTATTTATCATTTATCACAATATTTTTATAACCATACGTTCTTGTTTGGTTCTCCTAAAAGACTTTTTTTTATACATTTGACCAATTATTCCGTGTATGGCTTTTTTGCCAGAGGCATTTGATAGTATAATGATAAATGTAAGAGATTAAAGGTAATCAGATAGATGTGAAAATAATGAGGCAGAGGCATATAGAGACGATATTTCTTTTTCCAAAATTGAAATTTTGAGAAGTATCAGGATGCTTAATTGTATGACAGTATATATGAGGGTATATTTTCCTTAAAATATGCACAAATGTTATTGTATTTTTTATTTAAAGAAATGTAGAAATGGTACTGCTCACTACATAATTCCCGTCCTATAGGCACATTATAAATTTAAGAATGGGGATAAGGGTTGGACCCAAGGGAGATAGAATTTACTTGATTGAGGTTTTTTCGTTTTTGTATCGTTGTTTCTATTATTGCTACTAAACGATCTTTTTACATGTATAGCTATACCTTATAGACCATGATTAGTTATTGTAATTTGCTTTGTTTCCAGATGTTTATTATGTGTTGTTTCTTAAGTCTTTGAACTCCATTTCATGATCCAAAAACAGACCCAATATGTGTCTCCCTTCAACGACTTCTTAATATTAATTTTAGTGACCCGACAACCCACATAGAAAACCCCAAAACCCCAACCCAAAAATAGACCCAAACTCTTAACCCTAAACTCAAAACACAACCCAAAAACCTGTCCCAAAACCAATCCCCAAAAACCTGGTGCAATCACAAAAGACAAAACGTAATCCAGATTCTACCCAAAACCAGACCCAAAGTGATGCCCGAAATCCAATGCGAAAAACAAAATCCAATACACATAAACTCTTACAAGCCTTTGCGGTACTAACCATTCTCATCCAATTTGGGTCCATTTCTTTTTTCCCCAAGGTATTATTTTAATTTACATTCTACTTTTTTACTGGGCGGACACAAAAATAATTAAAGATATATTTGGCATACCCAAGACCTCACCTAGAGTGTATCTTAAAACCAACCCCAAACACCAGTCCCAAACAAAAAAACAAAACCCAACCCACAACCTACCCTAAAAGCATACCCGAAATCGAGCCTTAAGCTGAAACCAAAAAAACAAAATCCCAACCCAAAACCCAACCGAAAAACCCAAACTCAAACCCAAACCTAGAACCTAAGTCCAAGTAACCAGACCAAGAAAAAAATCTGATCCAATCCATGACCCCAAAACCCAAAGGTTAAAACCCAACCTAGAGTTCATCATAAAACCAAACCTAACACCAGTCCGGAAAAAAAATCAGAACCCACAACTACCCTGAAAGCAGTCCCACAATCAAACCCGAACCCCAAACCAAAAAACAAAACCCCAACCCAAAACCTAACCAAAAAAACCCAAATCATATGCTCATTAAACTGGATTTCTCTCTCTATTCCTTAGTGTCATTTTAGTTTCTTTTCTTGTCTATATTTTTAAATTTAACAATGCTTTGATGGAAATTGGATGTTAATATTTACTGTCCAATCAAAGTTAATAGTACAAGTGTGAAAAATAAAAAGGAAATGCCTAGGAAAAAAACCACTGCCAATGTTCGTATTCACTGGTACGGTGTAACATGCTTTTCAATTATGTCTTATCTTTTAACATTTTTCCAATCCTGTTTGTAAGTGTAAAATCCATTTAGAAGTAAGAATCTTTTTTCATTTTTAGCTGTGTTATTAATTTTTTATCCTAAAACCTAGGAATTTTCTATTAAAACTGTATTAATTAGAAAATTAATAAATTATGTATTATTGAATATTTTATAGTTTTATTCTTAAAAAAATCTGAAATCGTATCATATGATAATGATCTACAAGGTTATTCAAATTATTAAAACTGTTTTTCATAAATAATTTTAGTTATGGAGACAGGAATGATCAGTGGAATAAATGACAACAGGAATGGACATGTAAGGTTATAGTTGTGGAGAAACGCAACATCAAAGACTCAAGGGCGAGCCCTAACAAATACAGGCCTTTTATATTGCAGGATGAGGAGGTAAGTTTATAAAGCTTATAAAAGAATCAATATTAAAGTGTAGATAGTACTTGTATTAATTATGTTCCATTCAACGTTTTCCACACAGGGTACCAAGGTTCTTGCTCTTGCAAACAGTGGTGACATTCAACAAATTGATAAGATACTCGACCTCAAAAACACGTACTACATAAGCAATGCTGCTGTCATGCCTAACAAGTATAGTGATCCCCCATCCGCACACTATAATTACATTTGGATGTTGAGTAAAAAGACTTGGATTGAGGCAGCCCCAAAATCAGAACAAATTCAGGCAACGAATGAGACAGACACAATCCTCACGCCATTCTTTGACTTCTATGACTTATGCGGGTCAAAAACCCCAATTAGTATGTGAATTATATTTATTTTTATTAACATAATATGGAAAAGCATAATGATGTGATATCTAAAATTTTTAAATGTTTGCTGCATTCAGATTTCATGGCCATTGTCATTCAGAGAATGCCCAGAGAGTATATCTCTGTTCGTGGAGATGTCAAAACTGCACATGACTTCATGCTTGTGAACGAAGAGTAAGTATGACATAGTTATTCTAATTACTTAACATTGTGTATATCTAACATTTTCACTTTCATCTTAAAAAGAATGAAACCAGTTCTGTTGACTCTTTGGGAAGATTTCGCAATCAATCAAGGCCGAGATATAACATCCCTTTTAGAGAGTGGGAGACACCCAATAATTTTGGGTAAAAGGGTGATCGTTACTCCCTTCAATGGTAATGTTTATTTATCCAAAACATAGATTCATAACCACACAAAGCAGATCGTAGTAAGTATTGAGGAAACATGCACATGTAACAGGTGTGTCACTCTCCACAAGATATGATTCCGCATTTGAAGTTAATCCTTCAGATCCCACGTGTGAGCGGTTGAAAAAATGGTAATACTATATTGTCATTTTAATAGCTATTATAAGAGATCACACACTTGTCAACTTATGTTGTATAAAATGCACTACTAGGAGGGATGAAAGCTTGAAGCTTATAAACAACTACATTGAAACAAAGGCATATAAAAATTCCTTATAGCACTTGCTTACCCGCCTGGACGTGCGAAGGTCAAAATTGGCGACATTTCTACATCAATTTCTCCGGTACGGATCACCCATTCAAATGAAATGACTGTAATAAAATCCATACAATTGTCTATCGAACAACATACAACTACCACGTTTAACCTTACGTTTAGGGCTAAGCGGTATGGGTTACAACTGATATCAAAATCCTTGACAATGAGGGCAGCTACTATATTGGATGTGATTATTGCAATCGGAAAACCACAGCACCAGAAGGAGTTACTTTCACATGTTTGGACTGTGGGAATTTGTCAGCCAGGAGTGAGAAAAGGTTACTTTAAGACCAATTGAGTGATGAGACTGGTGAAATAGAGGCAACAATGTTCGACGAAGATTTCAAGAGGTTGTTATTGCCCATATGAATAAAATTAATCCCCTACATACCTATTTCATATGCATTATAAAATTGAATTAGAAAGTGTGTAAAATAAATAACCTTCAACAATATTCCCATTCACACAAAAACTAATAATCAAAAACCACATTACAATATTTATGAAAGAGTAAATTCTATAATTGGTCATTTATAACAGGGGGTTTCCCTATTTAGTCCTCTATTATCAAATATTATCCCTGTAGTCCTTCTTTTATGGGTACCTTTCCACAAATAGTCTTTTTTTGATCTTCTATCATGTTGGTGTTAATTTGAGGGCTAAAAATGTAATTTCACAATGATAATATATCTTTTTTGTCATACACAATTCCAAAGGCTATTCCGTTTGCGTCGTTTGTGAATTACAGTCACTTTTTACGACAACGATAGTCTACAAATGTGATCTTTCGTCAGAATCCTAGCCCACAATCATAGCCATTATTTTTGTGTTATTCGCTTAACCAATATCAGAACACGTCACTAGACATAGTGTTGATGTCAAATTATACTTTTAGCCTTTAAATTAACACCAACACGGCAGAAGATGAAAAAAGGACCATTTGTGGAAAGGTACCCTTAAAAAAAGGACTACGGGGGTAATATTTGATAATAAAGGACTAAATATGGAAACTCCCATGTTATAAAGGACCAATTATGGAATTTACTCTTTATGAAATGAATAAACAAAGAGTATTGCAGGTAAATTTTGAAATACAAAAGCACACCATACAATCATGGAAACTCGGAGCCAGCGGTCTCGGCGTGAAATATTGGATCAGCATAACTTCAGGAGGAGATTGGCTTTCAATGAGAAAGCGAAAGAGAAAGAAGTAGCATCATCCCAACAACCACAACAAGTTGGTGTAAAGAAACCTCGCGGACGACCAAGAAGTAAAATCACAGAAAATAAAGGTTCGTCTCATACTTTGCATACAACTAAATCACACCGAATAACATTAACAGAATTGCAAAATCTATATATATATATATATATATATATATATATATATATATATATATATATATATATATATATATATATATATATATATATATATATATATATATATATATATATATATATATATAT
>OOIL02000526.1:588543-608809 GCA_900332095.2 Cuscuta campestris
TCAATTCCGCTGTGCACTTTGGTTTGTAAGTTTTTAAATTGTAAAAACTTGAATTTGAAATAATTCAAGTTTTGGATTGAAATCCAAAGTCTTGTGAAATCAAGACTTCGGTGGAAAGGTTAGAGGCTTGTGAAATCAAGTTCTCGAGTTGTATTCGGATTGTTAAACTCCGTTAAGTTTAACAAGGATTAGTGGAATCTCAGGCACGTTTGCCTTGGGGACTGGACGTAGGCATTAGGCCGAACCAGGATATATCGTTGTCTCCTCGCTTTCATTGTTTCCGTTAATCTTTTATTTTTATTCCTGCGCTTTTTCTTCTTTAAACGAAAAATTTTATTATTTTCGTGAACACCTCTATTCACCCCCCCCCCTCTAGAGGTGTGAAAGGCGTCTAACATATATATATATATATATATATATATATATATATATATATATATAGTGAATTTTTAAAGGATTTTGGTGCATTTTGACATTAAGCATTTTCAAATCATTTTGGTGCACCTAATTTTGATGCAATGATGACCCTTCGATCTCACAATCTAAAGCACCAGATTCATTCTTATTTCTTTCATAAGATCGCATTCTCACCCGAAAGGAAACGAAGTTATATAGGGGTAGTAACGTTACCCTTCTTCTTTGGAATGGCTGCCACCACTACTTGACTGTCTGAACAGGGACTCCGCGCTGTGATAATTTGTATCTTTCACCCAAGCTTCTGCCAATATATATATATATATATATATATATATATATATATATATATATATATAACCCGAAAAAGAAACCACTAATCAGTGGAGTAAGGTTCAGGTCATCCTTACCAAGTAGATTAAAGCGGGGAATGTACAAAAAGCGTTTGGGCCAACCCGACAACAATGTTAGGAAAGGCCCAAGAAGGAAAAAAGCCAATTACAATCAAAGGAAAAAATACATCAGGCAATCCGCTTCTTCATTGGGAAACCTGCATGATCATCTGGAGAGGTAAGGTTTGAGATTTAGAGCTTGAATATCCTCATCTGTGGCTATCTTCTTCACCTTTTTATTTGACCAGTACCAGTGCTGCACTAATTTTTTAATCTCTATGATAATTCCCATATTTGTGATGTTGCGTTCTTCATAAATGCTTCGGTTATAAGCCTTCCAGAGATTCCATATGATGCATCCAGGTAAGATGAGCTTGAGTAGACTTCTAATAGTGTATTTGTTGTAATTCTCCCACCATAAGCATATAGTTGCTTAGGTCTGTGCCCTGAGACTAGTTAGGCTCCCATATATATATATATATATATATATATATATATATATATATATATATATATATATATATATATATATATATATATATATATATATATATATATATAGACACACACACACATGAGCGAAATAAGCATTTTCTTATTACTTAAATAAGGATCTATTTTTTTAATAAAAATGATTTTATATGAGATCTACTGAAATGGAATTTACCCAAGGTGCACCATAGAAACACTCTTTTTATTCTCAAAAATTTTTTTGCATTATGACAATATGACTTTTTATATAAAATTTCATTATACTTTTTGATACTATATTTGCACGGTTGGTATTATATATGCATTTTAACTCTTATTTAGAAAATAAAAATATGAAATTTTTGTTTTCATGCATTTTCTATGTTTTAATCTTACTGTAATCTCTTTTTCATTAGAGTTAATATATGAACAATGAAAACAAGTATATAAACATAAATTATGGAGAACACGTAATTTTAACTAAAACATTATTTGGGAAAGGGGATACTTTATTTATCTAAGGTTGTGTTTGATTGGGGGTAAAATAATTTTCTTGAAGAATATTTTCCAAAAAATAATTTCAAGGAAAATTATTTTTCAATCATATAATCCATTGTTTGGTAGAATAATATTTTCCTTTCACTAATGTCACCACACATGAAAATAAAATCAAAATTTTTCTAAAAAATATTTTACTCCCAACCAAATACACCTTAAAACTCGATTCAATTTACTTCTTCGTATTTGGATTCCATTTATGGTTTTGGGTTTTCAAACCCGTTGTACAAGGCTACTAGCATCACTCCCGTGCGTTGCACGGGTCATACATATATTACTAAATTAAGATCATTTTTGAAGGATACAATTTCTTATCTAATACTCCTTCCGTCCCTGAAACATCTTCTCTTTTCATTTTTTCTTTGTCCCACAAACTCTTTCCTTTTTCTCTTAAAAAACTACTTTTACCTCTTACTTTTTCATACACTACCTATCACATCATACCTTTTTTACTAATAATCTATCTATCACATCTTACTTTTATCAATTACATCAAAGGTATTTTTAGAAAGTCAACACCAAAATATTCCTCCCTTAATTTTCCAAAAAGTCAATAAGGGAACTTCTTTCGGGACGGAGGGAGTAGAATATAGATTTTATTATTTTAAGATACAAAAGTTAATTGTTTTACAAATAACGAAAGACTTCTTTATAAACTACATTTAAAACATTTAAAACATATATAATTTTTATATATCAAACTTTTAAAACATTTATTTATTTAAAGACTTCTTCATGATTTTCTACTCCGAAAGCATGAATCTTATTTAAGAACTCAAGACAGTGTAAGTCATTCAAAAAATTTGAAAGAGGCTAATTACGGAAAGTGATTGAGATTTGAGAATGACTGTATTTAAAGTATGAAAAAATTAAGTATTTTTCTATTTCCATGCATCTAATTTTTTCCGGGTAAGTTATTAATTAGTGATTGATTGTTCAACATATAAAGGTATATATTATTCAATACGTTTCCATGTATTAAAGGCACACCTCTTAAAATGATGTCTCCATAAAATGTTTGGGCCGGGATCTCTAAATGGAAAATTATTAAATTGAAAGCTTATTTGGTTAGAATTATTACACGATAATAATAACTAAGTACGATAATATTATTACACGCTATATTATTATTATTATTATTATTATTATTATTATTATTATTATTATTATTATTATCATTATTATTATTATTCTTTCACAATAATAAATTAATAATGATTAAATACATTAATATTATTGCACTGTATGTTAGTATTATGATTTTTCTACACGGTAATACATTATTTATTCTTGCTACAAAGTAATTTATGATTTAATTATTATTTCTATATTCAACACTTAACATATGTGCCACCATTTCTATGTATTACTTTGACATTTTTTTTATATTTAATTTCTTTGATTATTTTTTATTTTGATTTTTATAATTGTGCCTTCCTTAAATGCATAAACTTATATATTTAAATTTCTTCATAAAATATTTGGCACTAAATCTCTAAATGGAAACATAATTAAATTGAAAGTTTATTTTCTTAACATAATCACACCATAATAAATTTTTTTTTGACGGCACACCATAATAAATTAATAATGATTAAATATGGTAATATTAAGTTTGGCCATGTTCTCTGGATGGAAACATTTTTAAATTGAAAGCTTCTTAGATAAGAATTATTAGACGATAATAATGACTAAGTACGAAAATTTTATTACACAGTATATTATTACATTCTTCTTACATGGTAATAAATAAATAATGATTAAATACGGCAATATTATTGCACGATATACTCATATTATTCTTGTTACACGGTAATACATGATCTATTCTTATTATATAGTGATTTATGATTTAATTATCGTTTATTTATTCAACACTTACTATATGTACCACCATTTCTATGTATTACTTTGACATTTCTTTTAGATTCGATTTGTTTCCCAAAAAGAAACAAATTGTTTGTATGATTAAAATGGTTTGTTTTCTAAATTGGAAAAGGAAACAAATGGTTTGTATGATTAAAATAGTTTGTTTCTTAATTGGAAATTATATAAATTACGAAACTATAAATTTAATGCATTAATTAGAAAATTTACACCTTAACGTGATTATTACCTTTTATGGACAAATATTATTCCAAGTAATTATAATAATAATAGTAATAATTAGGCATAAATAATTACCTATTTAAATAGGAAACAAAATATAAAAAATCTCTTGCACTGTCTCATTCTTTTTTATCACAATCAATCATAGCCGTAAATCTTGTTTGTTCTTTGATATCGACGGTCTAGGAGATGAGTGCATAGGGCGGGAAAATAATTCCTCCGCTTTTAAGAATAGAGTGATTGCTCGTTTTAAAAGCATGCATTAATATAATTCCTTTTTTTAATGTTTAAAAATTACGCTAGTTATTAAATCATTATTTTTTAGTTTGTAAATTTTATTTTTTTCACGTATTTGCACGTATGGTCTTGTTTGGTAGCGAAATTGGAGTCAACTGTCAACTGTTGAACATTCAGAGCGATGTTCCGTTGACTATATCTACATATCACCATCATTCAAACTTAGGGAACAAATATCTTCGCCCCTCGCATCATTTTCTCTTCAATCTCTGAAATTATCCTTCATCTTCATCCGTTTGCATCTTTTGCACGTTTCAGGGCACCTTATTTCAGTTTTTCTCCGGGTAATTTTCCAAGCTTTTGAACAATTGTAAGCGTTTTTCAAGTTTTGAAGTGGCTGCTTCTAAATAGGTCTGTTTTTTTTATCCTTCAGTAAATGCTTTGGGCTCGATTGATTACATTATCCCTTGAATTATGAGTTGGAGACAAATATTGATTATTTTCTTCTCTTTTTTAAGCTTTCCCTTAAACACAAATATTCCAATTCGGCGCTTTTTTGATTAGATATATAAAGAGGTTAAAGCCATGAATAGCCAAAAAAATCATGATTTTCTCCACTAGGAAGTCATAAAACCAATCATTTGCAGGGTTAAGATTATTTTTTTGCAAAACTTTCTCCTTATCTTATCATCAATGCAGTATTATGTAATGTGTTATGATTGTCCCTCGAGTAAGTAGTATTTTTTGGTGCTTTTCTTTTTTCCATTTGTGTATCTGGAAGTTTTTTTTCTTTTCCTTTTGCTGTCCTTTGATGTTCATCTAAAGCTGCTGTGTGTTTTACCAGAGGCTATTTGTTGGCCGATCAACTGAGTTATGGGTTGCTTTTCTTTTTTATATCGTAGCAAGTTCCATTCATCTGAAATGAATGAAGGTTAGAACTGAGATTGTCTCACAGTATCTAGTCTTGACAAACCTTCCTTTAGTTTTGGAATTTTTCTAATTACTACAGTCATAAACAGATCTCTATGGCATAAGAAATATGAGCGTCTTCTCCTACAAGGAGCTAAGAGTTGCCACCAATGGTTTTTGTCCTACAAATAAAATTGGAGAGGGCGGGTTTGGCTCAGTTTATAAGGTAAAATGGCAATACTTTATACTCAGTACATTAGTAAGTACTACATGATAAAAGTGCTCCTATTTTGTGATTGCCAGTCTTACAAAGTACAAACTGACCTCATTTTTAAAACCCTTGACAAGCAGGGAAGACTTAAAAATGGGAAGATGGCTGCAATAAAGGTTTTATCTGCTAAATCAAGACAGGGAGTGCAAGGGTTCTTGACTGAAATTCAAGTTATTTCAGATATGAAACATGAAAATTTAGTTAAGCTGTATGGATGCTGTGTGGAAGATGGTCATAGAATTCTTGTCTACAACTATCTTGAAAACAATAGTCTTGGCCATTCCCTTCTAGGTAAAAATATTTCGGTATTAAAGTGCACACTCCACAATCCTGTTTTGTGGGTCATATAGATTTTATCTACCTTGCTTGCATGATTTGGGGATATACATCAAATATACTCTGTAGAATAAAAAAGAAGCTGCCTCCAGAGCACCAAAATAGCCTAATTCTTAAGGCGTTGAGCCTAATTCCACACTGTTAATTCTACTTAAATCAATTAGCCAGCTCAAAAAATATACGGGTAGATGTGGTTGAAATCAATGTTCCAAATTTTGCTAGGCACGGGTTCCTTCTCCGGGTCTTAAGCTGGCACTAAAATAAAAAATTACAGCTTTGTAATATGCACATTTAAACTTAAATGCAACAACAACAACAACAACTAAGTTGAATGCCACGTGAGTAGGTTCTAGGGAAGATGTGTGCACACAGACCTTACTCCTACTCAAAAGTAGGGGGAGGTTGCATTCATGTCTGTCACTAAGCAGCTCATTCAGATCCCGTACAATATTTTGAGTGCCTCGAGGGTTTTTGGATTGACAGCCTGGCACTAATATTTAATGATATAGTATTAAATCCGTAATTATCTCCCCTCCCCTCTTTCAAACCAAAAATAGAATCATTGCTTTCATCTCCTTTGATTTTCCCCATCCATCCCCTTGCTCCATACCAAACAGACCCTTATTGCCTGCTTCCTATGCGGGCTTTTAGAACAAAGTTTAGAGCAGGGGATTAAATGCACTTCCGTCATCATTTAGTTTGATTTGAAATTTGGTGCTAACAAACATGCTGCATTCAGGTGGAGGGTGCAGCGGAGTCCACTTTGACTGGAAAACACGGACTAAAATTTGCATTGGGGTAGCATTGGGACTAACGTATCTTCATGAGCAAGTGAGACCACACATTGTCCACCGAGATATAAAAGCAAGTAATATTCTCCTTGACAAAGATTGGACACCCAAGATTTCTGATTTTGGCTTAGCAAAACTCATTCCCCCAGATAAGACTCATGTCAGCACACGTGTTGCAGGCACTTTGTAAGTATTGGTGTATTTAACATGTTTTGAACCAAGATCTGCTCCTTGACATTTTATCATGTATAGAACTTCCTAAACAAATTCGTTACGATAGAAATTTACCGCATTAATAAATAATGATGATATGCAAATCGTGAGGCATATCTTTTACTCCGTACATATTAAACCTGCCTTTGTATTTTCGTGCTCCAGAGGTTATTTGGCACCAGAATATGCAATAAGGGGCCAGTTGACACGTAAAGCAGATATATATAGTTTTGGTGTTCTTCTCATTGAAATTATCTGTGGGAGATGCAACACAAACACAAGATTACCCATTGAAGAACAACATCTCCTTGAAAAGGTATGGCATCTATCTCACTTCAATAAATGCCTCGCATTTTCATATCTAAACTAACATCCCAATTTAGTTGCAAGTTATGCCATTGCACCCTGACTTATAGCTCCATGATTTTTCAAAATTACTTCTTAATGAAAAACGCTAATGCAAGTGAAGGGTGAACCTTTTCACTTTGATATTAGCCTTATTTCATTTGCAGAGACACTTTAGGTCGATCCATTGACCATTTTAACTAGCTAACTTGATTGTAGGTATGGCGACTTTATGAAAGAGAAGAGCTTGTACTACTCATAGATTCATCCCTTGATGGGCAGTTTGATGCCGAACAAGCCTGTAGATTCTTAGAAATCGGACTTCTCTGCACTCAAGATAACCCGAAGCTTCGGCCTTCAATGTCCCGTGTTGTCAAGATGTTAACAGGGGAAATGGAGGTCGAGAAGGATAATATTACAAAGCCTGGGTTAATAACTGATTTCATGGATCTCAAGATTAAAAATCCTCCCAAAACTAATCTTGCAAGCGTTAAAGCTGTGTATGATTATATATTATCTTCTGAGTCTGATAATTCAACTCTGCTGTCCGGAGCTTCTTCCCATGTTACCACCTTCACAACAAATGATTAGAGCACAGAACATGTACATTATTTTAGAGATCACTTCAAAATGTAGCTCTCCTTGGGTGCTGAGGAGCCTTGTTACTTTTGTTAATTCCCTTTCAGCCTCAATTTTTGATTTGATATGAGTATATAATGTTATGATAATTTAGATGTATAAAAGTACACACATGCACACACGCGCACCCACACAAAGAGATATACGGAGGGGTTCTAGAATCACTCACTTTGAGTGGCTCTGGATGGCATTGATTCCAATTGGGCACTTAAAGTATTTTGTTTACAAAATTGATGCTTCTTACCTCCTAACCTCCCGGGTAACCCCCTCACCCCGGTCCAACTCAAACCCAACCCATCAATTTTACCTCCAAATTTAATAGACTTTGAGGTAAAATTGTCCCAAAAAGGTGGCAATGAAACTGCATTGTGTCAATCGGAGCTATTGACTCTAGAATCATCTTGACACACACACAGATATGGGGGGTGCAGGGGGTTGGGGTGGGGTGAAATTGATGGGTAGCAGGTGGGTTAGGGAGTAGGAATCATCAATTTTACGAACGGAGCACCGTAGGTGTCCCAATTTGACTGATGTCATGATGTTACACCACTTGAAGTAGTATGACATTACAAAAGCCCTATATACTCCCTCTGTCCAATAATAAAGTTGTTGTACACTATTCATAGGGTCAAATTCCATTCACTTTATTGGCCTATTTTCGTGTCATATTTGATAAAATAATATAGTCATGTCACCTCTAGTTTTTTTTCGAACAGAAATGCAAATATATATTATCAACAAAGCATACCAAAATACAAAGGTACAATCAATTATAGCACCCAACACAATTAACTGAAAATACTCCTATTTTACTCCTACTCTTGATCTCATATAGGTATCTACATGGAACTTAATTTGCTGAATAATTTCCTCACTGGACATATGCAAGCCTTGGTGCACCACTCGATTACGAGCTTTCCAAACAAAGTAGATTGTTGCTGCTAGGATAGAGTATAGTTTTCGTCTTTTCTTTCCTGGTTGAGCCTTTTTAACTCCTCCAAACAGCTCATTCAGATTATTACTTTTGAAACTGTAAAGGCACCAATTATGCAGTTTGTTGTATGTTTCTTCAGTAAAGGAACATTTACAGAACAAATGATGGGCATCTTCTGGGGCAGCTTTGCATAAGGGACATGTTGTGTCAATATCAAACATCTTGGACAACCTGACTTTAGTTTGAAGTCTGTTCTTACACAGGAGCCACATGATGAATTTATGTTTGGGTATTGAGAGTTTGTTCCAAACTAAGTCCCTCCATTCCACACTTTGTTTTTGACCTAGCAACCATTGATAGCCTTTATCGGGGGAGTAGTTTCCGATGTTCCTCATCTCCCTAAATTTGTCTCTAACTTGTATAAGCTTCTTCCGATAGAAACAGTCATCATTTCTATTGTGATAATCCCAGATGCTGACTCTTTTGAGATATTTACTATGTCACCTCTAGTTTTGTAGTTCTTTTCATATAGTTTTTAAATATGTAATTTTTATTTTTAAGTCATATATATATATATATATAGTGACTCCAGTGAGATGACACCTTATGGTAAGATGACATGATTCAATCAGATGACACAACACACAACATTGCTAATGGAAAGCTCACCAACTGTCAATGCAAAGCTCACCTACTGCCAATGCAAAGCTCACCAACTCTCAATACAAAGCTCACCACTTTTTTTTTGAAATAAAAAAAGTTAAAAAATAGCATCACCACTCAACCACCAGTCAACCACCGCTCTACCACCGGTCCACGGCAACAGTGGGGGTCACCGGGGTTGGCCATTGGTCTTGTACGGTCAAAGTGTAAAGCTCACCAAGTGTCAATGCAAAGCTCACCAACATTCAATGGAAAGCTCACCAAGGAACAATGCAAAGCTCACCACTTTTTTTTAAAAAAAAAGCTAATAAAATTGCACAACCGGTCCACGGCGGTAGTCTGCAGCGGTTGGAAGTCAGCACCACCACCCTTTGTTTTTTTCCCGAAATCATTTTAAACATTAAAGTGTGGTGAGCTTTGTGCACAAATTCAGTGAGCTTTGCTATGAGAGTCAGTGAGCTTTGTTGATGGGCTTTGTAAGCATTTAACCATCAAATTTTGAAAAAAAAGTTAAGTGTTGGAAAATCATAGTGAGCTTTGCAGTGGACAGTGATGAGTTTTGCAGTGGTCAGTGGTGAGCTTTGCAGTGATCAGTGGTGAGCTCCAGCGTCATCTGACTGAAACATGTCATCTTACCACAAGGTGTCATCTCACCAGAGTCAATCCCATATATATATATATATATATATATATATATATATATATATATATATATATATATATATAGGGTGTGGTTCTAGTAAGAATGACTAACAATGAAAGAATTAAGAATGAATCTTAACCCTTGTATTAAGTGCATCGAATGGCTGAGCTATTTAATGACTTGGAAAACTACACATATATGTTTTGCAGTAAATAAGGACCATATGCGATCAAAAAGGGATAAGTCAACAAAGAGG
This sequence comes from Cuscuta campestris, assembly GCA_900332095.2. Lineage (NCBI taxonomy): Eukaryota > Viridiplantae > Streptophyta > Magnoliopsida > Solanales > Convolvulaceae > Cuscuta > Cuscuta campestris. The sequence goes on from OOIL02000526.1 coordinate 598,725, forward strand.
GGCATTTTCGTAAAGTAAGGATGCGTTAAAATAGTTAATGATTGAATGGATCAACATCAGCCACTCACACGCACTAAAGAGGAAGATATTGAATGGATCAACATTTTTAACTTTTTTTCATTAAATCGTTTCAATCTTTGATATATAATTATATAAAATGTATATTGCATATTAATTAGGTAAAATAATATTTCAAAAATATTTTATACCCCCACGTCCCAAATTTGATTACAATTTTACTTTCTCTCTTTTCTCGATAGCTTTTGTTTCTGTATGAATATATAATATTACTCCCTCCGTCCCCCAATTTTTGTCCACTTTTGACTTTTGAAACTGTTCATCTAAGCACTTTGACTCATCAAATTCTCTCAATGTGTAAGCCTAAATATAGTCATGTGTAATCTTGTTTGATTTGTCTTAACATATAGATTATTAATATATAATTTCTATAATTTTTTTATATACAAATTACAAGATAAAATAGATTAAAGAAGTGCATTGGATGATGTGCAAAAATGAAAGTGGACAAAAACTAGGGGACAGAGGGAGTATTTTGTTTGATTTGGAGTCAAAGTTTACTAATTTGATAAAAAAAATCAAAAGTGGACAAATACTCCGGAGTACTTCTTGTCAAATTCGACCCTCCGGGACACTGACCATTGCCTTGATCGATTTTCTTCAAATTGGAAGGCAATCTTGTTGGGGTAGAAGATAATCATGGGAGATTAACAAAACTTGCTACAAAGTGTAGTGCGATGGTGATGAAAACACAGAGATGCGTTGATGATGCACCATCATCGGGTATGTTGACTTGATTTGTTATATATGTAAATGTAAAAATTCTTGAATGTATGGTTCAACGAATTTTTATTTATTATGTTAGAATTTGGGGATTTATGGGGCTGTGCGAGAATGATTGTTTCACGCCCTATGGTGCACTTAGGGTTTCATGGTGTGTAGCGGCATTAGGTGAAAATTTGCATGGTGTCGTAAAAAATGCATTATGAAATGACATCTTGTTATAATGCATCATGAAATGACAAATTAACGAGATATATAGTTGTTAGAAATGCAGAGTGTCAGTGCATTTGCACTGTTGTTAGCAATGCAGAGGGTCAAAGTTGAGCAACGCATGGGTGCAGTGCAAGAGCAAATATGGAGAACGAAAGCACAACTCTGACGAGTAGCACTATCTTGGAGGGACTCAAAACAAATGTGTAAAAGAAAATGGATGATTACACTGAGTACAAAAGGTAAGAAGAAAAGAGGAAATCCAAGAGAGAACCCTTTAATTCTGTCTAATATTTTTTTTAGATTTAGAATGTTAGATTTGGTTTAATTGCAATGTAAAATTTTATTTAAGCACAGACTAGAGTGTGCATTGTTGTTTTTAGCTCATGTTTTATACCCTAAGTTAAGAGTGTACTGTATATGTGTACTGATGCATTCGATTAAAAATATTGTACATTTTCGAGTACCCATAGTGCATATGTTATAAAGAATCCATGTAACACTCTAATCCGTCCAGGTCTGCAGCCCCTTTCGGACTAAAGTATTAACTTGGTAATCGTAAAATTTAAAACTTTTCAAACACTTTTATTTATTATAATAATATTTTTCATATCATAAACAGTACAGAGTTTTCAATATTGCGGAAGCTTAACAAATTATAACCACAAACATAATTTATTTATATTCTTTTAATTCAAAACCATCACATCCATTCTAACTATCTCGCCTCCGTCTGCCTCCAGGATCACGTCACATCATTCTATTGACCTGCGTGTAGCAAATAAAACACACTACACGCTCAGCGGTAAAGCTGAGTAAGCATATCTAATGCGTCGAACATCCACATAAATTGAATCTCAATTCATAATCAACCATTTGATATCATGCACATTTACAAGTCAAATCTATAAGTTATTAGTTATAAGTAATACATATAAGTAGTAAGTATAAGTTGTAAAAATAAGTTGTATGTAGTATGTTATAAGTAGTAAACAGTATCAACAATATCCTTAAACTATTCTTAGTCTAAGGCCAATCTATTTGATGTTTACCAACTCTTAAACGAATTCTAGTCTAACATAGTTAAACTACATTCAAGTTTAAGGTACTCTTATCTAACCCTTAAGCTAGGCCTAGTTTAAGATATAAATTTTCAAAAAGAGGTTTTCAAAATCTTAAACTTACCTTCGATTAAGGTCATCCAAAAACCGAACAGCGGATCCGAAATGCTCACTATCGGGTTGGGTGGTATCCCCAAACGAGTGCCTCAAATTTGGTTTGTAGATCCCGTACGTACGTTTTAACCCAGGCCACCGAATACTCATGATTATACCCGCAAGGCCTATTTCTAAGCTATCTTAGAGGTCTTCTAGATAGTCTTAGAAACCAAAGTCAACCTAGGTATATCTTAGAGTTCTTCTAGATATCCTTACAATCCAAATCATTTCATAATCATCAACATATTCATTTCAATACATAATTTGATCCTTGATAATCATTTTAATCAGTGGTTTCATCAAGCCATAATCATCATAATAATCATTCATCATACTCATAAATCAACATAACATTCGATAACAAATAGCGGCATAGCTTTGAGTGTTAACACCCGAACTTACCGTCATGCATCACACAAGATTTTATTTGTCAAAAATATCATTTTTATTATGAAAATTCACCTTAATAAAGATCATAATCAATTGGTATCAAAAATAGGATTTCATAGTTTAATAATCATGTTTTCTAAACAATAATTGATTAATATATGATAAGAAATTCAATTATTAACTACTAGCTTTGTTTTCTTCAATAGTATAGGGAGACAGTCTACTGTCACTTCTGATAATCTATTATCTAATGTTCTGAATGAGTTGATAATCGATTATCACACTCTAATAATCGATTATCAAACTTTTGAGAGGGCTGATAATCGATTGTCACATTCTGACAGTCGATTATTGCTCAGCTTTGTTCCAAAAATCTGCAGAACGATGCATAATCGATTTTCAAGTTGATAATTGATTATCCATCGTCTTCTACCTCGAGCCAACTTGCGGAAATGTCATTTTAAGTTCCCAAACTTCAATTAAGGTATACAAAAAGGTTCTCCAAGGTTCATAGATCATTTTGGTACCATTAATTTGTAGTTTTAACAACAATTTCAAAGTTTATGATTCTTGGTTCTTCAAACATGTCAAACACAAAATTCAACCAAACGACCGTTTATGAACGTAGAAACGATCTATATGAACATTCTAATCACTAGATATATCAACGGGCTTACCTCGAAGCTTAATGGAGGTTTTGAAGATTTTCCGGCGAAACTTCCGGCGACGACTCTTAGCTCCGGCGACTTCACACCAAATTGACGGCCCCACTGCGTTCTACTCACTTAGAGCAACAGAATAGAAAGAAGTTTTGAGAGTGAAGAATTGAATGAGTTGGGTTTTCTTATATAAAGTGGTGAGGAAGAAGAAGACGCAGGATGATGATTCCTTCGATTTAGGATCTACTAGTGCGCTAGGAGGCGCCGACAGAGCAGTACTCTGATTGGGACCAATTTTGGTTCCAGTTGGGGTATACTTCTTGGTCCAACTTTCTCCGAATTGAATTCCGTTTGCACCGTTGCGATCGGACATTTAAACTCTATTCAATGATATAATTTTTATATTTATTCGTTATACTTTTTCCGACATCATATTTTTGGGTGGTTGACTTGCCAGAGTCAAAATTGATTTGTTTGACCTTTACTCAAAAAGGTTCTCACATTTAATTCATATTATTTATTTCCATGATTTATTTCAATAAATCATTTCAAAGATTACATTACAAACAATTTCTTCATTTATTCTTAATTTGGGTCTCTACACAGGTTTCCAATCAAGATCACACAAATAGTCAACTAATTGGAATTATCTCTATGAGATCCTGATTGTGATATTGGATATCAATATATATTTTATTTCGGCCCAAAGTCCAACAACAATTTATTTTAATCAAAACAAATTTGATTAATTTGAATATTTAATTCAATAAATTTTAGGGTATATTTTGGGGCGTTACAATCCATCTTGATCCTTGACACATAATGAGATTATTGTTGACACGAGGGACCGGGGCATAAAATGATTCAAGTAAATAACAACATTTATTTGAAGTAAGACTAGAATTAATAAAATTTATGACAATATCTTTTACAATAATAACAAAAAGCATCAATACAATCAGAAATGGTAAAAACTACTCATACATTTGAAAATGGTCATAGAAGAGTTCCTATTATTATGGAACTCAAAATTCCTAAATGTTCTTCTTCCTCTGCTTTATAGCGGCTTTTGGGGGGAATTTTCCAATATGTTTTTGGTCATCATTTCTACAAAGCACGCACTTGTGGTACTCGTAAAAATGCCAACCCTCAAATTCATCTACTCACACATAGTGTTGTAAAGTTAAATTCCATCGACAACATTGTGGAATAGTGTACCATGCCCACCTATGATAATGAAAATTGAGAGACATCCTTGTATGCAGCTGCGGGCAGTATAAAAAACATAGAGAGCATTGCAGTGCATTTAAACATATATAATTTTATTGCTAGAGTTAAATCATAATTAAAAATGACATCTTATAAGGGAGTGAAAGTGCAAGAACAAAAATTTAAGTGAGGGGAGAGTAGAGCTAACCCACACATAATATGGAACACAAGATTATGCCTACACTGAACACAACTTGGGTACAACACACTGGATGGTGGAAGCATGCAGTACCAAGAACATAATATGTATTACAATGCTTTTAATTATACATATTGTTACACCTAGAGTTAAATATAAAAAAATGGCATTGTACAAAATGAAAAATCCTCACCAACTAATAATGAAATCGTATAATCAATGGTTGAAAATCACAAAGTAGATATTAATAAATGTATTAAAACACGTACAAAATCAAATTTGTATCTTGTAGCCCTTCTAATTACAAACTTAGTGAATCGAGACATCAAACTCTCAGAATCCAAAAGTGAATGAAATAAAGAAAACTGGAATGTGGAAGAGTTGGCCTATAACACATAATGAACAAAATTTGTGCCTAAAAGTGAACACAAACTTGTGTCCATCATCCTATTCGGTGGATGTATGCAGTGCGAACATCACAGAATGCATTACAATGCATAATAGTACACATACCATTGCAAACAGAGTGAAATATGAAAAATGCACCATAACTAAAAAATTACACCTGCAAATAAAGAAACTACTTGAACAAGGGTTGAAAATTAGAGAACAGATATACGGAAAGTGTGAATGCAAACATGAAACCAAAATTTTCACCATTCAATTTATAAATACAATGAATTAAAAAATCGAATTCTGAGAATCGGCCAAAAGAGTGAACACAAAGGGATTAAAACTTAGATGTGGAGATGGAAACAAAGAAAACATGCACCTGATGCTAATTATGACTATTAAAATTGGTGAACCTTCTCATCAGACATGAACACCAAGAACAAAAAAAACAAGAAGAATTCGGCCTGTAAATTTAAGGCGAAAAACGACTTTGGGCAGAGATGCTTAGAAAATTCAAGATGAAAAACTAAGGTATCCCTAACTTGAAATATAAATCTTGACTGCGGTGAAGAGAGATTAACTCATATGAGAAAACTCCAGATCTGTTGTGAGATAGGGAAGGAAGATCTCACGCTCATCTTGCGGGCACTATGGAGAGAGACGAGAGAGAGAGAAACGAATTCAATTGAATATACAATAATGCCCTTAATTATGCCGATGGGAGATAAATCAAGACTAGTTGATCAAACGGTAGATATTTATTCTTATTTCTTTCATTAGATCTTATTCTTATTTGAACCAAAATATATATATATATATATATATATATATATATATATATATATATATATATATATATATATATATAGACACACACACACACCACGCACACACACTAGCATTTTAACCTGTGTGACGCACGGGATCGAATAAAATTTTTGTTGATTCTAGAACTTTTTCAATGTAATATTTTTTTTTGAAATAAAAAAATATATTTCTTGCACGATTTTTAATACTATAGACGAAAATTCTAGAGTCAAATAAATAATATTTGAAGAATTGAATGTGTACTCAACAAAGTGTTTTTTAATACCAAATTTTGTGATAGATTTTAAGATATACAACATTTTTGGTATGGTTGCTAAAATTTCTATTGTCATCTAGAATCAAAATTTGTAATCTTGTCTTTGTCTTCAGTCTTTTAACAACAAAATAAAGTTGACCATTAATGAAAAATAAATTGCTTTAAAATAATCCAACAAATTACAATGTTGGCCTTTACCTTTGTTGATAGTCATTGCAAAACATAAACCTATTGAAAATTGTTCTCTCTAGAACTTTAGTTGTAGTCTTGGATCAGATGGTACCAAATTCATCTGAGATATGTAAACTTTTTCTCCTACTCTATTTCCTAAGACCATTAAAGCATTGATAACACTCTTTTGCAGCTATTCAAACTATTTTGATACCTCTTTTTAAAAACTATTTTGTGTTTTGACATCTTCAAACATTTTAATTCATTCAAAAAAATCAACTATTATCCAGTCGCCATCAACACTTACATCTAAATCTGCCTGGAATGAATACTCAAAATTCTTAATCTCCAAGAATGAGGGATATGAAAAAATCATTTACCATTTCTACAACATCAAGCATGGGTGCCAGTAGTGCCCTGTTCTTGAAAAAGAATAACTTTTTAGATATATATAGAATATTAGTAATCCTATGATTCTAAATGAAAAATTGTAAATACATTTGGTAAATTTTATTTATTTTATCTTTTACTTTTGAATAAGTAATCCATCATTCAAGCCCGTGAAAATATTATTTTTTAATGTATTTGATTTAAATAGTTAATCATTAAAAAAATAGAATTGATTGCCTTACACAAATTTCTAACAAATTATTTTTTTGGTTTTTTTGATGGTCTTACATAAATAAATGATAATTTGTCAAAACATAGTGTCACATAAATATTGCCACATAAGTATTGCCACATGTCAATTTCTTAAAGAGTCATAAATGTGATGGAAGATGACATATAAAAAATAGTCTAGCAGACATTCCACAAGTCAAATTTCTAGGAGGTTAAAGCTCCTTTTTTATATAGAATATAGATATAGATTTAGAGATTTATATATACAGGAGTATTTTATATTTTTACGTCAATGTTTAAATCAATAAAATAAAAACTAACTTCATTTAATGAGCATATCATAAACAAATATAAAATTTATTTGGAGACAAAAAGAGTATCTTTTTCAACTAAAGAAATCGTATTTATTCATTGAAAGTTTTATTATAAATGAAATGGAAAAGAATGTAAAATTAAAAATAATATTCTAATGAAAAAGAAGACCTATGTTAAATTTATTCGATGATGTTAAAATCATAAAGAATGTTTGTGTAAACATAGTGTGGTATTGTGAAACATAATTTGATTAACTATTTTCTATATTTAGTTTAAGTATCATTCACTAATGAAAAATTAAAAATAATATATTTTTAAATTTAGATCATAAATGGTCTAAAACGTAATAAGTTTTCTAGTCATTAAATCAAATCATAAAACTAATATATTTAAACTACCAAATTATGTGTAGTATTTTTTCTAGTTGAAGATTAGTATAACCCAATCATCTATTTTTTTTTTAAATTTTTTTAAATATATTTTTGAAAATATATTCAATGTTTTTAATTTTATATCATTATTCAAATAATTAGATTCAAAATTAATTTTTTAAAGCATATCCTAAACAAATACTCGTATAATTTTTTTTAAAGGTGAAAAGTGTTGCATGTTTATTAATTGAAAGTTTTGTTACACATAAATAGAAAAAAAATATCAAATTAGAAAAGAATATTATTATAAAACAAAAATCTAAATTTCATATTTAAATGTATTAAAAAAATGTCATCCTAAAATATGTATATCATATTTTCTTGTCTGAAATTAAGTGAAATAATTCACATAATAAATACACATATCAACTTTCTATATGAGTCTCATTTTTAGATAAAAAAGATTTATTAAAATTTTAATAATTTTTTTAAATAAAAACTAAAATTTTAATTTAATCTCATGTCAAGAATTATTTGTAGTATATTAAATTGTTAATCCCACGTTGAATTATTTTTGAGAGAATGTTAAATATTTATTTAAGTATATTATATATTTACTTAACTTGTAATTGATTGCCTTACACAAATTTCTAACAAATTATTCTTTTGGTTTTTTTGATTGTCTTACATAAATAAATGATAATTTTTCAAAACATAGTGCCACATAAATATTGCCACATAAGTATTGCCACATGTCAATTTTTTAAAGAGTCATAAATGTGATAGAAGATGACATATAAAAAATAGCCTAGTAGACATTCCACATGTCAAATTTCTAGGAGGTTAACTCTCCTTTTTTATATATAAAGATAAAGATTTAGAGATTTAAATATGCAGGAATATTTTATATTTTTACATCAATTTTATATAAAACATAATAAAATTGGACAAACTTTGAACTCCAATTACTCTCAATTTATATTGCATATTAACATAATAAAATAAAATTTTGAAAGTTCTCAATACGATAAATCCAATAAAGTCATTTTTATGTTAAAATACATTACGATTTTTATTTAATTGAAGCTCAAAGTTTGTCCTGATTGACTCAAAAAAGTCAAACTGGACAAATATACTGGGACGGAGGGAGCATATCTTACATATCTTATAAATGCCTACAATGGTTAGGTACCCTTAAATTAAATGTAGGACTATTTTACCCTACGTTTTTTATACTCCACTTTATACCCTTCAAGTTTGTACCAATATTTTGTGTTGGTGTAAAACTAATTTTTGTTAATGCACCAACACTTGTGTCGGTATAAACCATTAAAATGTTTGTGCATAACTGTGGTATACAAATGTGGTACATTTTTTGGTCTAAGTGCAGCATGGATGTTAAATGTATTTTTTCCATCCAAAAAAGTGAGACACATAGCTTGTACCCACCTTCTAATTGGTAAATTACTCTTACGCCATTATCTTTAGGGGGCACTTTGTTCGGGGTAAGGGAATCGAAAAAGGGAATGTGATTCCCTCATTTTCTTTGTTGTGGTTTGTTTAAAAAAAATCATTCCCTTCCATTTTTGGGTTTTGGATTAGGGGTTTTAGGCTTTCCTCCTTCCGGACTCGACTAGTATTTCCCATTCCCTAACTTTCGATTTTCTTGCAGCTTCCCTTCCCCAACCTTAGAGGGGTGTATTCAATCTGGATTTTGTAGTATTTTTTTAGATTTCAAAAGTCTGTGAGTATTCAATTCAGATTTTAAAAAGTCACTTAAAATCTAATGTATTCAATTCAGATTTTAATATATCCTTCTAAATCTAATGATATTCAAAAATCAATAGATTTTGATAGATTTTTGTAAAATATGAATTTTGGGCTTTGGATATAAATTGAAATCTAAGTCCAAAAATTTTACAAAAAATTGAAAGATTTTGCAACTCCAAGTCTCTTGAACTAATTTTCGTCTCGGCGACTACCGGCAATTCCTTCTTGTTTTCTTATCTCTTCTATGAGTTCTTCTCTATTCAAGCAAGATTTTTGGGAGTCGGAAGCATCAAAGTCTGGCTTCTGTGGTAGGCGAGGATGCATTGGGGGAGCCGCTGTCCATTTGGCGTTGATGCGGGAGGGATTCCCTCATCCGAGCTAGACACCATCTTTTTGGTGGTTGGCAACGATGGTGGCGGCAGAGGCGGCGGCGGCAAGGGATCGACGGCAGAGGCGACGGCGGCAAGGGATCGACGGCGGAGGCGGCGGCGGCAAGGGATAGATGCTGGCGGCCAAGAAAGAAAGGAGAGAGAAAAATAGAGACCTCGGGAGGGATTCCCTTTCTTGCTCGCCGCCACACATCTTCTCGCCGGTGCAACTCCATCCGCCACAGGTATGTTCTCCTCCTCCCTTCCATCTCCGATTCCCCCTGCTATTCACCACCTGCGACCCCCC
>OOIL02000526.1:608833-622880 GCA_900332095.2 Cuscuta campestris
AAAAAAATCTGCTGCATATTTGTTCAAAAAAATCTGCTGCATATTTGTTCAAAAAAAATCTGCTGCAAATTCAAGAGTGCTGAAATTTGGTTATTCAAGAGTGCTTTTGAAGAGTGCTGCAAATTCAAGAGTGCTGAAATTTGGATATATATTCAGCGACAGTTTATGTTTAATCTTTTGAAGTTGGGACAAATTTATTACTGTCGCAGTCAAGTATAGAATGTTCATACATGGCATGATAGTTTTGTGTTAAATTGTGGTGTAATAGCTAGGTTCCAATATGTGTCTTCCATCAACGATCTTTTAGTATTAATTTTAGTGAGCCAACAACCCAGATTGATAACCCCAAAACCCCAATCCTAAAACGACCTCCAAAAACCAGCACCGAAAACCAATCCTCAATGCAAAAGCCAAAGCTAAAACACAAAGGTAAACTGTTCGAATCCACGTGTTTCATTGTCACTCAATATCCTCCTAGCCAGCAACCTAAAAACGAAAAATGCTTAGATAAGCACTCCCTCATAATAATGGTGTGTTTGATAGTGCTTGAAATCCATTATGCAAATGGTTAAAATCCAGGTCTTGTTTTAAAGTGATTGAAATCCATTTATGTGTTAGATAATCTGCAAGTGCTTTTTATTTATGTGTTTTTTTAGAGTGCTTGGAATTCATTAATTTGATAGATAAGTATTTTGTTCCTTGTTAGTGCCTAACTACTCTGATATAACTCTATACATCCTACATAAGTCCAACATAATCTGCTCTTGGAGTCTTGGTTCGTAACAAAAAGCCTTGGTTTTTCAATGTCAACCTACATCCAGCCACAAAGTCATGTTTCATCATCTTTATCATCAACATCTCCTCCCGATAAATGTGATGCATTCATTCGCTTGATACATTATATACATACGATTTACGGTTCTCTAAATTTTGTGTTTTTACATCTATTTGAATGCCTTTTTCTTTGATTGATTGGTAATCTGCGTTGCTACCATCTCGAAAAAAAGCCTGGTTTGAGAAAATCAAAACCAACTACATCCCAGAAAAAAAATGGAGGTGAACAAAAATTCAAGTCTCTTGTCTACTGCACGCCAGCAACAACAAGATAAGTACCATCAACTTACAATCTAAGGTCTATGAGTTCTTTCATTCCCTTTATCAAAACAAGCTTCGCATCACTGAAATTAGACCCAAATATACAGATTCTGCTTTTACTATGTAACTATTTGCAGATTCGATTTCAAGAAATAGCTTGACCCCTTTTTTTGTCCACTCCCATTCAACACGTTCATTTCCACATGTTTCAAGCAACACACAAGTGGGATCTTCTAGAGGTAAGAGATACTCTTTTTGTCCTAAAATGATTTTCTAAAGGTGGTTTAGTACAGTTTTTTATTAAAAGAAGTTTAGTGTCAGTGTATTGAAAACTTAGAAAAGTAATATGCATCACACGCCTTTTCCTGCAAACAAAAGTATATAGAGTAAATGCTTGAATTGGGTATGCAATTACATTCTTCACCTGCTATAGGAGTACATCCTTGAGTGATTCACGCGATGCGTTGCTACGGATTTTGCTAGAATTTTGGATTTCCCAAAAAAAGGTAATTGATTTGAATTAATTTCAAAATTTTAACGCGAATTGGTTGTTTTCTGGCTGAAATACCTCTGACGTCCCTTTCAGTTTTCAGCTCAAAATTTTGGAATATTCTCCTAATTATTAATAATTTAAATGTACGTTACATTTTTGTCAATCAAACAGGTATTTATATTCGTGTTTTTGAGATGGAATGAAACACAGTCCTGTGCTTTGCTTCCAGGTTTGTGAATTGTTTCTGGTTATTTAAAAAAATTTACAGTCATTGGTAGTGAATGTTTTTCTCCTCCTATTGTGATGGTTATTTGTAATTACCCAGTTTCTTTTCATTGTTTGTACTGTATAATTTTTTTTAAAAAATGCCAGGTTCACTTTCAAATGCTCTAATTTCCAAGATCGTTGTTAAGGTAAGTACTACTTCTTCACAAAATAGTTCTTCACAGAAATCATTGTTAAGGTAAGTATTATTTGTTTATACAAATCTTTTTCTTAAAGCAAGCTTAGAGTCTTTCTTTAAAGTCACCATCCTGGCCTCTTCTTCAGTTAGTGTGTGCAAAAAATAACCCATAGCCTGTATGATAGCTTAGTAGCACCCAAGCAGTTTGCTGTTGATTCTGGCAAGAGTTTGACACACTAACATGTTCAGCCTATATGTCAGATTGGCATGAAAGAAATCAACCTATCAACTTATTCCCAGTTTTTCCAAATTTAAGCCATCACCTATATGAATCTGGAAAGAATTTGACACACTAACATGTTCAGCCTATATGTTAGATTGGCGTGAAATAAATCAACCTATCAACTTATTCCCAGTTTTGTCAAATTTACGCCATCACGTATATGGTTAAAAACATGCTTTTACGAAATTATTTGAATATCATTACATAGCCTATTGGTCGAGGCATTGCATTTCTTGGTTTATTGATCTCTTGAATGGGAAACGTGACCACATTGCATATCCTTTTAACCTTTTTCTTATGCTATTGTGGTTGTGGTCTGTTCACTTGTCACAATAGTATCCTGTTTTGGTTCATTTTTAAGGTAAGTATTATTTGTTTTACTTCATTGAAAGATAAGTATCCTGTTTTGTCTGTGGTTTGTCAATTGTTTCTGATTTTTAAAAAAAAATTTACACTCATCGACAGTGAATGGTTTTCTCCTCCAATTGTGATGGTCCTATATGGTTAAAAACATGCTTTTAGGAAATTATTTGAATATCATTGCATAGCCTATTGGTGGAGGCATTGCATTTCTTTGTGTATTGATCTCTTGAATGGAAAACGTGACCACATTGCATATCTTTTTAACCTTTTCCTTATGCTATTGTGTCTGTGGTCTGTTTACTTGTCACAATAGTATCCCGTCACCGCAGTACGTCTCTGACTACTCATATTTAAGTAGACAATGACTTTTCTTTTCTACATAAAACTTGCGCCTGTTGAGAGAAATAATAATACATATTGAAGAAGGGCAAAAAAATGTTACAGATACTGATGATAAGACTTAAAATGTTTAATCTCTGCATTGATTTAAATACTGGTTTACATCTGTCAATTGTGGTTGGCATGTTGAACTTTAATCTTTGAGACTGTTTTTGGGGCAGGTTTTACTGTTACAGTTGAAAGTTCGTTTTGACTTTTGCTTATACGGTTTAGTTTCGTAATACTATGACACTTCTCTTAGGAAACATAGGCAAACCCATCCCCAATAAACTAAGTCTAAGGTCATAGGTCCAACCCAGTCACCACACATCCCATACGAAATGGCCGAGTTTAACACGTGAAACTGCCCATGGGTCAGTATTCCAGTTTGAGCCCCAATGCATCGACAAATAATTGGATAACCATATTGGCATAATTACATAACCGAATATCCCCAATACCCAGTATTTTTTGACATCTTAAACTTGGTGCACTGTCTTATTCTATGTGCAGTGTCTTATTTAAACAGCACCGTCTTTTCTAAAGCAAAGCAAGCCTTCCTTGACAAGGAAAATCAAGTCTCATCAGAATCTTATGGCTCCCTGCATAACAGATTCCCTGTAATCGGAAATAAGGACAGAAAATTTAATGACCTCACTCACCTCACGGCTTGCTTATTTACGGTTAGAATATACATTTGACTATTACACTAGAATTTTGGGATAGGTTCAGCCTACGGTATTTCTTTCTTTGTTTGAAGATTGACTATTAGGCGGCCTACTTTTAGGGTAAGTAGGAGGTTTGGGTTTGAAAATCCTTTTTGGCTTTGCTTTTAGGAGCATATTTTGGAAAAACTTTGGTTGTGCTTTTGAGCTTTCGTTTTGGCATTCAGGTATGTTTATCGGTTGGGGATTAATGCTTTTGTGATTCTTTTTTGAAGAAAACAATATCCAATTTCGAATTGCGTTTTATCATTACACAAATGATGTTTTCGTTAGAACCTAGGTTAAGGATTTCAACCAACATTTTATAATGCTTTTTTGGGGAAAGAGTGAGGGCTCATTCGAAGTAATAGTATGAGTGATATAGTACCTTCAATTGAATTGAATTCTGTCATAGACAATCTTTCACACCATCTCATTAAATTCAAAGTAAATTCACATTTCACAAGCTACATCACACACAAAAATTAAAAAAAACCAAACTCACAAGTCAATGAAAGATACACATGAAATGTACATACCTACATAACAAAAGTTTAATGATTAACATGCACAACACCAAATTGTCTTTATCAACTTCGGGTTCACTCAATATTACTCGAAGTTCTCAGTTATGTAGAATAAACAAAAAAATGTCATACTCATATTAATCACATTTATTAATAAAACTACCCACAAAATTTTAAGAACATTTATTTTAAGTTATCTGAAGCAAATTTTATACAATTCAACCCAAAGAGGATTACAAAATATTGCATCTTTTATTCTTTAAAGTTCAAAAAACAAGAAGCAGCAAGTGTGGGGTGGGTGAAAGTGGTTCGAAAGAAGGCTGTATATCCAGAATTTAAATGAACTTATAATTCAACAATCAAACACTAGCAAACGTTTCCATGGAAAATAAAAAAAACATGATAAAATAAAGGATTGTTAATACGTTTTGTGCCACAAAAGAATAGGACACTAATATATGTTACAAATGGAAAAGAACCTGTTGCCTTAGGTGTGCGTGTACCACGACTATACAATTCATACACATCTAAACTACAACCTTTGAAAGTAAACACTCCAGTCCATTCCAAGATACAACTCAACCATGATCATTACTCTAACTGAAGCACTTCTTATAATATATATATATATATGTGTGTGTGTGTGTGTGTGTGTGTGTATATATATATATACCATTCTATGTATATAAATACTGAAGAAGGTTAGGTATCCCCTAATTATATGCACTTTTTCCATCCAACTACTTAGTACATTCTGGCTTTATAGTTGTACACTATTATTTCATTCCATCTTTACCCACACACCGTTAACTGACTTCCTCCGCTCCCATTCCACGTGGTAGACAAAGCAATGCACAGGGCAAAATATTAATTCCCAATTGAATACTGACTTCAATCCCTATTTGATTTCAGAGTCTTATCCGTTTCTTTTGCTGAAACATGGTCCATGATCGCCATCTAGAACCCTATGTTGCTGGCTCCCTCATCGCAATCAAATTTCCGAGCTGCCATTATTTGATTCAGGCCAGTGATTGCAGTACCTCTGTAACTTGAGGTATGTCAAAATTCCTAATTTATTTTCTTTATTCAATTTATCGTATTCTAATATTTAGGTTTTTTCCTGCATTGTTTAGTATTGTTTGTATTTGGATTAATGGATTGTTTTGTTTGTTTTGTTGGATATTTGATTATTGATAAATGCTAATTTTATTTTAATCAATGATAAATTATTGTTGAAATTTGTCAATTTGGAGTTTAATTTTTAGGTTGGAATGGATGGAAGGGTCCTAAAAAACCTCTAGAAGAGGTAAACAGCAATAAATGCTGATGAACCTCGGCCTTATTTTTCCCAAATCAGCTTCTTGGGTCATCCATTTTTGTTCCCATGGATGAAAACGCAACTCTGAATAACCTTGAAGACCTCACTGATCAACAAATCAGCATTAGCCCCCCAACCACTTTAAAGCTTAGAGCATTAAACTTCTTCTATATAGACCAAGCTATCATTCCCAACAGAATTCCTTCAAGATTTCCTTCAAAGCTTCTATTGTTAGCAGTCATAAACCATTTCATGAGGTGTTGGGAGAGAGTTAAATGATCCCTTCTGTTAGACTCTTAAATAATATCTCTTAAGTGTGGCTAAACCTGTGTAAACATTGTGCAGTGTAGAGGGTAGTGATAATGGTCTTCTCGTTCTTTACAAAACAGACAATGTGATGCCATATGAATGTTAATCATCTTTAGATTATTGTGTAGAGGGAGGGTTCCATTAAATAGGCTCCATAAGAACACACTTACTTTAGGGATTTGATGCCTATTCCAGAGAGTACTTAAGAGGACTAGGTTTTGGGATCAACTACTCTACAGCCTCAAAAGCCTTTTCCAGACTAAACATGCCAGAGTCCGAAATCAGAATCCATCCTTAGATGAGAAAAGGAGCTGTCCAATGAGGTTAACTCTGTAAATCTTTAGGCTTAACCAGTTTCTCCCAAGCCCTCAAATGGTTCCTTTTCAGGTTTCCTGATGTAATATTAAGACCTTTTTTTATATATAGATGAGATGGATACGGAGACACAGCATATGAGACTGAACTCAAATGGTAAGTTTAAAGTATAATTATAAATTAAGGCCCATTATTATTTTTATATCTCTTTTATTTTAATACTCACATTATTTTTGTGAGAGATCGATCATAATCAAATGCTGATTTCCCCAGAATTGGCAGCTAATCTTCAGCAATCCATTGTAATGAAACGCGAATTGCCCTTCTGGATTCGATTTTGTTTGTCGATTCTCTGATTTCTGTTTCAGACCGGGCGACTTAATCACCTACACTTGGTTTGGCTACGTTCCCAGGTAATTATAGGACCACACGGAATTCTGGGCGATGCATCAGCAATTGACCATACTCCATCATAATAACAACGTAATTACATTAGATGTGCAGATTTCCCTTTTTGAATCAAACGATTTTCCTGATTCCTCGTTTTATATTTAGGGATCCTTGCCTAATTTATCCATGGGGAATTATTTCAGCAATGACGTTAATTCTCAATAACTTTGAAAGGGGCTATTTACATTGATTTTTGGGTTATGGGATGAAGCACCATCTCCAGGGTTTCCTCCTAGATTTGATTATATGAGTTATTTGGCTTGTTCTTCTCTTTGTTCTTTGTTTCTATTATTGCAACTAATCGACCATTTTACATGTATGGGTACGCGTCAACCTGTAAAACCTTGGAAAATCATTTTGCAGGTAATTTAAATTCCAATCATTACTTCTACAATGTAACACCTTCAATACAACCGCTAATTGAATGCATTTATTTAAGAGTGCTGAAATTTGGATATATATTCAGCGACAGTTTATGTTTAGCAGTTTATGCTTTTGAAGTTGGGACAAATTTATTACTGTCGCAGTCAAGTATAGAATGTTCATTCATGGCATGATAGTTTTGTGTTAAATTGTGGTGTAATAGCTAGGTTCCAATATGTGTCTTCCATGAACGATCTTTTAGTATTAATTTTAGTGAGCCAAAAACCCCGATTGATAACCCCAAAACCCCAATCCAAAAAGAGACCCAAACTCTAAACCCAAACATCAAAACCCAACCCTAAAACGACCTCAAAAAACCAGCACCGTAAACCAATCCTCAATGCCAAAGCCAATGCTAAAACACAAAGGTAAACTGTTCCAATCCACGTGTTTCATTGTCACTCAATATCCTCCTAGCCAGCAACCTAAAAATGAAAAATGGTTAGATAGTCACTGCCTCATAATAAGGGTGTGTTTGATATTGCTTGAAATCCATTATGCAAATGGTTAAAATCCAGGTCTTGTTTTAAAGTGATTGAAATCCATTTATGTGTTAGATAATCTGCAAGTGCTTTTTATTTATGTGTTTTTTTAGAGTGCTTGGATTTCAGTAATTTGATAGATAAGTATTTTGTTCCCATGTTGTTAGTGCCTAACTACTCTGATATAACTCTATACATCTTACATAAGTCCAACATAATCTGCTCTTGGAGTCTTGGTTCGTAACAAAAAGCCTTGGTTTTCAATGTCAACCTACATCCAGCCACAAAGTCATGTTTCATCATCTTTATCATCAACATCTCCTCCCGATAAATGTGATGCATTCATTCGCTTGATACGTTATATACATACATTTTACAGTTCTCTAAATTTTGTGTTTTTACATCTACTCACATGCCTTTTTCTTTGATTGATTGGTAATCTGCGTCCGCTACCATCTGGAAAAAAGCCTGGTTTGAGAAAATCAAAACCAACAGATGCCTACATCCCAGAAAAAAATGGAGATGAACAAAAATTCAAGTCTCTTGTCTACTGCACGCCAGCAACAACAAGATAAGTACCATCAACTTACAATCTAAGGTCTATGAGTTCTTTCATTCCCTTTATCAAAACAAGCTTCGCATCACTGAAATTAGACCCAAATATATAGATTCTGCTTTTACTATGTAACTATTTGCAGATTCGATTCCAAGAAATAGCTTGACCCCTTTTCTTGTCCACTCCCATTCAACGCGTTCATTTCCACAGGTTTCTCACAAGCAACACACAAGTGGGATCTTCTAGAGGTAAGAGATACTTTTTTTGTGCTAAAATAATTTTCTAAAGGTGGTTTAGTACAGTTTTTTATTAAAAGAAGCTTAGTGTCAGTGTATTGAAAACTTAGAAAAATAATATGGATCACACGCCTTTTCCTGCAAACAAAAGTATATATCTTATTTTTAATCATGTTAGAAGTAACAGAGAAAATGTATATTTCTTATTTTTCGTATCATGAATATTAAATTATTTATGATCTTTACTTACGCCTAAGGGATATTATTAAGCCAAAGACAATATGATGCTTTATTTTTTGATTATGCTAATTCATTATTCTTCCATAATCAAAATTTATAAGTGTATCAAATGATAGTGTCACATGGAATGTTTGTAACATATATTGCTTATATCTTCTTTTTTAGGTTATAAAAAAATAATATATGGTTCTGAACCAAACCTATTCAAAATGAATACGAGGTAGGTTGTTGACCCTCAAATGAGTAGTGGACAGAAGAATATTTGGATTTTCATTTCCGTTTTGGTCTATTTACTAATTTTCTTGGACATTACTACGTCAATTAACCCTTGTCTCCTACACTCCAGCAACAACAACATAAGTACCATCAACTTACAGTAAAAGGTCTATGAGCTCTTTCATTCCCTTTATCAAAACAAAGCTCGCATCACTGAAATTGGAGCCAAATATATAGATTCTGCTTTGACTATGTAACTATTTGCACATTCAATTTCATTTTTATTCAAAAAAACAGCTTGACCCAATTTCTTGTCCACTCCCATTCAAGACATTCATTTCCACAGGCTTTGCACAAGCAGCAACACACAAGTGGGATCTTCTACAGGAAACAAATACTCTTTTTGTCCCAAAAAAATTATTAAGCTGGTTTAGTACACTTTATTATTAAATGAAGTTCAGTGGCAGTTGATTGAAAAGTCTTGAAAAATAATATGGACCACACACCCTGTTATACCCGAGACCCGGGGTCTTATCACGTTGCTATTTTAGAGAAGGAATTATGGGGAGGTGAGGGGGAAATGGGGTGGCCGAAATATTATGGGGCAAAAGGGGAGTTCTTTTGGTGTTTTTTTTATGAAGAAAAAGAAGAGGTTTAGGAAGAGAATATGGGGAGGCACGAAATGGGGGAATAAAATAGGAGGGGATAAACCAAGTTGGTGTTAAGAGATATGACACACTCTTATCTTAACTTGGGGTTTGAATCTAGAATTCAAATAAGATATTNGCCGAATTATATATGAAGGGGAAAGTGGGGGGGAAACACACAATACAATTAATGGGACATAAGGAAGCTTCCTAGCAAATATTCATCAGCCCCTCATGTCTTCTAGGTAGGGAGAAAATTCAGAGATGATGTGTGGCTGTGGAGCTCCCTTCTCGGCCTTTAGTGCATGGGAAATATTTATGTGAATAATACCCATACTTTGATTGGTTTTTTGGGTGATGTATTCTCGGCCAAGTGGGGGTAAAAGAGAGGGAAGGCTGGCTGTTCTTTTGGAGGTATCTCTTGGGTGTTTATGTAGAGAATAAGAGAGAGTTGATTGAGTTAGTGGTGGGCCAGGGCTGTGCAGCTTTGTTGGGGAACAAAAAGGGGGGACAGGGGCAGGTCTCTTACATGGAATAAGAGAGGGGTTTTGGCTGGTAATGGTGGGTTTATTGTGTGAAATATGGGAGTGGTTTTGGCCTGGTATCCTTGACTCTCAAATGAGGGAATTGAAGTGTTTTGTTTGGTTGTGGTTTATGCAAAGAAGGTGTATTAGGGGTGATATGGGGTTCATGGGATGCCCTAAGTTTGACCAAAGAAAGAAAGGAAATAGGGAAATAACAACAAACAAAAGGTTTTGGTTTACACACTCTTATTTTCTGCCATAGGCTAAAAATAAGTGTAGGAAAACATTATTTTGAAAGGAATTAAATGACAAGGAACTTTGGATGTTTAGGGAAGGAATGGGGGGGTGTTGGTTCGGCCTAGGTGGGGTGTAGGACAGCCCCTGGTGTTGGTTTGGGCTTTAGGGAAGGGCGAAGGAATGGATTCAACCCTAATAACGTCACCAGACTTTGGATTTATTCCCCTGATCCGTCTTTCCTTTTGTGGGCTAAGGAAAGTCTCCGTTGATGCTCCCGGATATCTAACACACCCTTTCCTGCGAACAAATTAGAAAGAATATCTTAGAAAGCCAAGAACACAAGTACGATTTTTTTCCATCCAAAAAATATGTACTCTTAGGCTTTAGAGTTGTACCATAGCATATACTACCCATTGTGCCCCTAACTAGGTTATACTCTCCGTCTACTGTGGAGTAAGTATATACATTTCGAATTTCTTATCTCTTGTCGTATGCATCCAAACAAAACCCAAACAAAATCCGGATCATTCTCAGGCTCGCAATTTCTTCTCTGTAATTGGATTAAAGGTTCGCGAATTCCGTGGCACCTGCTAGAGTAAATGCTTGAATTAGGTATGCAATTACATTCTTCACCTGCTATAGGAGTAAATTCTTGAGTGATTCACGCGATGCGTTTCTACGGATTTTGCTAAAATTCTGGATTCCCCAAAAAAGGTAATTGATTTGCATTAATTTCAAATTTTTAACGCGAATTGGCTGTTTTCTAGCTGAAATACCTCTGACGTCCCTTTCAGTTTTCCAGCTCAG
This sequence comes from Cuscuta campestris, assembly GCA_900332095.2. Classification (NCBI taxonomy): domain Eukaryota; kingdom Viridiplantae; phylum Streptophyta; class Magnoliopsida; order Solanales; family Convolvulaceae; genus Cuscuta; species Cuscuta campestris. The sequence goes on from OOIL02000526.1 coordinate 619,840, forward strand.
AATTTTGGAATATTCTCTTAATTATTAATAATTTAAACATACGTTACATTTTTGTCAATCAAACAGGTATTTATATTCATGTTTTTGAGATGGAATGAAACACAGTCCTGTGCTTTGCTTCCAGGTTTGTGAATTGTTTCTGGTTATTTAAAAAAATTTACAGTCATTGGTAGTGAATGATTTTCTCCTCCGATTGTGATGGTTATTTGTAATTACCCAGTTTCTTTTCATTGTTTGTACTGAATATTTTTTTAAAAAAATTCCAGGTTCACTTTCATATGCTCTAATTTCCAAGATCGTTGTTAAGGTAAGTACTACTTCTTCACAAAATAATTCTTCACAGAAATCATTGTTAAGGTAAGTATTATTTGTTTATACAAATCTTTTTCTTAAAGCAAGCTTAGAGTCTTTCGTTAAAGTCACCATCCTGGCCTCTTCTTCAGTTAGTGTGTGTAAAAAATAACCCATAGCCTGTATGATAGCTTAGTAGCACCCAAGCAGTTTGCTGTTGATTCTGGCAAGAGTTTGACACACTAACATGTTCAGCCTATATGTCATATTGGCATGAAAGAAATCAACCTATCAACTTATTCCCAGTTTTGCCAAATTTAAGCCATCACCTATATGAATCTGGAAAGAATTTTACACACTAACATGTTCAGCCTATATGTTAGATTGGCGTGAAATAAATCAACCTATCAACTTATTCCCAGTTTTGTCAAATTTAAGCCATCACCTATATGGTTAAAAACATGCTTTTACGAAATTATTTGAATATCATTACATAGCCTATTGGTCGAGGCATTGCATTTCTTGGTTTATTGATCTCTTGAATGGGAAACGTGACCACATTCCATATCCTTTTAACCTTTTTCTTATGTATTGTGGTTGTGGTCTGTTTACTTGTCACAATAGTATCCTGTTTTGGTTCATTGTTAAGGTAAGTATTATTTGTTTTACTTCATTGAAAAGTAAGTATCCTGTTTTGTCTGTGGTTTGTCAATTGTTTCTGATTTTTTTAAAAAAATTTACTTTCATCGACAGTGAATGGTTTTCTCATCCAATTGTGATGGTCCTATATGGTTAAAAACATGCTTTTTGGAAATTTTTTGAATATCATTGCATAGCCTATTGGTGGAGGCATTGCATTTCTTTGTGTATTGATCTCTTGAATGGAAAACGTGACCACATTGCATATCTTTTTATCCTTTTCCTTATGCAATTTTGTCTGTGGTCTGTTTACTTGTCACAATAGTATCCCGTCACCGCAGTACGTCTCTGACTACCCACATTTAAGTAGACAATGACTTTTCTTTTCTACATAAAACTTGCGCTTGTTGAGAGAAATAATAATACATATTGAAGAAGGGCAAAAAAATTGTAACAAATACTGATGATAAGACTTAATTAATCTTTACCATGATTTAAATACTGGTTTACAGGTTTACGTATTCACTCTCCCTTAAGGTCTGTCACTCGTGGTTGGCATGTTGAACTTTAATCTTTGAGACTGATTTTGGGCCGGGGCAGGGTTTACTGTTACAGTTGAAAGTTCGTTTTGACTTTTGCTTATACGGTTTAGTTTCGTAATACTAAGACACTTCTCTTAGGAAACATAGGCAAACCCTTCCCCAATAAACTAAGCCTAAGGTCATAGGTCCAACCCAGTCACCACACATCCCGTACGAAATGGCCGAGTTTAACACGTGAAACTTCCCATGGGTCAGTATTCCAGTGTGAGCCCCAATGCATCGACAAATAATTGGATAACCATATTGGCATAATTACATTACCGAATATCCCCAATACCCAGTATTTTTTGACATCTTAAACATGGTGCACTGTCTTATTCTATGTGCAGTGTCTTATTTAAACAGCACCGTCTTTTCTAAAGCAAAGAAAGCCTTCCTTGACAAGGAAAATCACGTCTCATCAGAATCTTATGGCTCCCTGCATAACAGATTCCCTGTAATAGGAAATAAGGACAGAAAATTTAATGACCTCACTCACCTCACGGCTTGCTTATTTGCGGTTAGAATATACATTTGACATTTACTCTAGAATTTTGGGATCGGTTCAGCCTACGGTATTTCTTTCTTTGTTTGAAGATTGACTATCAAGCGGCCTACTTTTAGGGTAAGTAGGAGGTTTGGGTTTGAAAATCCTTTTTGGCTTTGCTTTTAGGAGCATATTTTGGAAAAACTTTGGTTGTGCTTTTGAGCTTTCGTTTCGGCATTCATGTATGTTTATCGGTTGGGGATTAATGCTTTTGTGATTCTTTTTTGAAGAAAACAATATCCAATTTCGAACTGCGTTTTATCATTACACAAATGATGTTTTCGTTAGAACCTAGGTTAAAGATTTCAACCAATATTTTATAATGATTTTTTGGGGAAAGAGTGAGGGCTCATTCGAAGTAATAGTATGAGTAATATAGTACCTTCAATTGAATTGAATTCTATCATAGACAATCTTCCACACCATCTCATTAAATCTACATACCTACATAACAAAAGTTTAATGATTAACATGCACAACACCAAATTGTCTTTATCAACTTCGGGTTCACTCAATATTACTCGAAGTTCTCAGTTATGTAGAATAAAAAAAAATGTCATACTCATATTAATCACATTTATTATTAAAACTACCAATAAAATTTTAAGAACATTTATTTTAAGTTATCTGAAGCAAATTTTATACTATTCAACCCAAAGAGGATTACAAAATATTGCATCTTTTATTCTTTAAAGTTCAAAAAACAAGAAGCAGCAAGTGTGGGGTGGGTGAAAGTGGTTCGAAAGAAGGCTGTATATCCAGAATTTAAATGAACTTATAATTCAACAATCAAACACTAGCAAACGTTTCCATGGAAAATAAAAAAAAACATGATAAAATAAAGGATTGTTAATAAGTTTTGTGCTAGAAAAGAATAGGGCACTAATATATGTTACACATGGAAAAAAACCTGTTGCCTTAGGTGTGTGTGTACCACGACTATACAATTCATACACATCTAAACTACAACCTTTGAAAGTAAA
>OOIL02000526.1:623274-653915 GCA_900332095.2 Cuscuta campestris
TGTATGTATGTATGTATGTATGTATGTATGCATGTATGTATGTATGTATGTATGTATGTATGTATGTATGTATGTATGTATGTATGTATGTATGTATGTATGTATGTATGTATGCATGCATGCATGCATGCATGCATGCATGCATGCATGCATGCATGCATCCATGTATTAGGTTAGGTTAGGTTAGGTTAGGTATCCCCTAATTATATGCACTTTTTCCATCCAACTACTTAGTACATTCTGGCTTTATAGTTGTACACTATTATTTCATTCCATCTTTACCCACGCACCGTTAACTGACTTCCTCTGCTCCCATTCCACGTGGTAGACAAAGCAATGCACAGCAAAATATTAATCCCCAATTGAATACCTACTTCAATCCCTATTTGATTTCAGAGTCTTATCCGTTTCTTTTGCTGAAACATGGTCCATGATCGCCATCTAGAACCCTACGTAGCTGGCTCCCTCATCGCAATCAAATTTCCGAGCCGCCATTATTTCATTCAGGGCAGTGATCGCAGTACGTCTGTAACTTGAGGTATGTCAAAATTCCTAATTTGGAGTTTAATTTTTAGGTTGGAATGGATGGAAGGGTCCTAAAAAACCTCTAGAAGAGGTAAACAGCAATTAATGCTAATGAACCTCGACCTTATTTTTCCCAAATCAGCTTCTTGGGACATCCATTTTTGTTCCCATGGATGTAAACGCAACTCTGAATAACCTTGAAGACCTCACTGATCAACAAATCAGCATTAGCCCCCCAACCACTTCAAAGCTTAGAGCATTAAACTTCTTCTATATAGACCAAGCTATCATTCCCAACAGAATTCCTTCAAGATTTCCTTCAAAGCTTCTTTTGTTAGCAGTCATAAACCATTTCATGAGGTGTTGGGAGAGAGTTAAATGATCCCTTCTGTTAGACTCTTAAATAATATCTCCAAAGTGTGGCTAAACCTGTGTAAACATTGTGCAGTGTAGAGGGTAGTGATAATGGTCTTCTCGTTCTTTACAAAACAGACAATGTGATGCCATATGAATGTTAATCATCTTTAGATTATTGTGTAGAGGGAGGGTTCCATTAAATAGGCTCCATAAGAACACACTTACTTTAGGGATTTGATGCCTATTCCAGAGAGTACTTAAGAGGACTAGGTTTTGGGATCAACTACTCTACAGCCTCAAAAGCCTTTTCCAGACTAAACTTGCCAGAGTCCGAAATCAGAATCCATCCTTAGATGAGAAATGGAGCTGTCCAATGAGGTTAACTCTGTAAATCTTTAGGCTTAACCAGTTTCTCCCAAGCCCTCAAATGGTTCCTTTTCAGGTTTCCTGATGTAATATTAAGACCTTTTTTTATATATAGATGAGATGGATACGGATACACAGCATATGAGACTGAACTCGAATGGTAAGTTTAAAGTATAATTATAAATTAAGGCCCATTATTATTTTTATATCTCTCTTTTATTTTAATACTCACATTATTTTTGTGAGAGATCGATCATAATCAAATGCTGATTTCCCCAGAATTGGCAGCTAATCTTCAGCAATCCATTGTAATGAAACGCGAATTGCCCTTCTGGATTCGATTTTGTTTGTCGATTCTCTGATTTCTGTTTCAGACCGGGCGACTTAATCACCTACACTTGGTTTGGCTACGTTCCCAGGTAATTATAGGACCACACGGAATTCTGGGCGATGCATCAGCAATTGACCATACTCCATCATAATAACAACGTAATTACATTAGATGTGCAGATTTCCCTTTTTGAATCAAACGATTTTCCTGATTCCTCGTTTTATATTTAGGGATCCTTGCCTTATTTATCCATTGGGAATTATTTCAGCAATGACGTTAATTCTCAATAACTTTGTAAGGGGCTATTTATATTGATTTTTGGGTTATGGGATGAGGCACCATCTCCAGGGTTTCCTCCTAGGTTTGATTATATGAGTTATTTGGCTTGTTCTTCTCTTTGTTCTTTGTTTCTATTATTGCAACTAATCGACCATTTTACATGTATAGGTACGCGTCAACCTGTAAGACCTTGGAAAATCATTTTGCAGGTAATTTAAATTCCAATCATTACTTCTACAATGTAACACCTTCAATACAACCGGTAATTGAATGCATTTATTTAAGAGTGCTGAAATTTCGATATATATTCAGCAACAGTTTATGTTTATGCTTTTGAAGTTGGGACAAATTTATTACTGCCGCAGTCAAGGAGTATAGAATGTTCATACATGGCATGATAGTTTTGTGCTAAATTGTGGTGTAATAGCTAGGTTCCAATATGTTTCTTCCATGAACGATCTTTTAGTATTAATTTTAGTGAGCCAACAACCCCGATTGATAACCCCAAAACCCCAATCCAAAAAGAGACCCAAACTCTAAACCCAAACGTCAAAACCCAACCCTAAAACGACTTCAAAAAACCAGCACCGAAAACCAATCCTCAATGCAAAAGCCAATGCTAAAACACAAAGGTAAACTGTTCCAATCCACGTGTTTCATTGTCACTCAATATCCTCCTAGCCAGCAACCTAAAAACGAAAAATGGTTAGGTAATCACTGCCTCATACTAAGGGTGTGTTTGATAGTGCTTGAAATCCATTATGCAAATGGTTAAAATCCAGGTCTTGTTTTAAAGTGATTGAAATCCATTTATGTGTTAGATAATCTGCAAGCGCTTTTTATTTATGTGTTTTCTTAGAGTGCTTGGAATTCAGTAATTTGATAGATAAGTATTTTGTTCCCATGTTGTTAGTGCCTAACTACTCTGATATAACTTTATACATCCAACATAAGTCCAACATAATCTGCTCTTGCAGTCTTGGTTCTTAACAAAAAGCCTTGGTTTTCAATGTCAACCTACATCCAGCCACAAAGTCATGTTTCATCATCTTTATCCTCAACATCTCCTCCCGATAAATGTGATGCATTCATTCGCTTGATACGTTATATACATACATTTTCCACTTCTCTAAATTTTGTGTTTTTACATCTACTCACATGCCTTTTTCTTTGATTGATTGGTAATCTGCGTCCGCTACCATCTGGAAAAAAAGCCTGGTTTGAGAAAATCAAAACCAACAGAAGCCTAAATCCCAGAAAAAAATGGAGATGAACAAAAATTCAAGCCTCTTGTCTACTGCATGTCAGCAACAACAAGATAAGTACCATCAACATCTAAACTACAACCTTTGAAAGTAAACACTCCAGTCCATTCCAAGATACAACTCAACCATGATCATTACTCTAACTGAAGCACTTCTTATTATATATATATATATATATATATATCTGTGTGTGTGTGTGTATATATATATATATATATCATTCTATATATATAAATACTGAAGAAGGTTAGGTATCCCCTAATTATATGCACTTTTTCCATCCAACTACTTAGTACATTCTGGCTTTATATTTGTACACTATTATTTCATTCCATCTTTACCCACGCACCGTTAACTGACTTCCTCCGCTCCCATTCCACGTGGGAGACAAAGCAATGCACAGGGCAAAATATTAATTCCCAATTGAATACCGACTTCAATCCCTATTTGATTTCAGAGTTTTATCCGTTTCTTTTTCTGAAACATGGTCCATGATCGCCATCTAGAACCCTACGTAGCTGGCTCCCTCATCGCAATCAAATTTCCGAGCCGCCATTATTTGATTCAGGCCAGTGATTGCAGTACCTCTGTAACATGAGGTATGTCAAAATTCCTAATTTATTTTCTTTATTCAATTTATCGTATTCTAATATTTAGGTTTTTTCCTGCTTTGTTTAGTATTGTTTGTATTTGGATTAATGGGATTGTTTTGTTTGTTTTGTTGGATATTTGATTATTGATAAATGCTAATTTTATTTTAATCAATGATAAATTATTGTTGAAATTTGTCAATTTGGAGTTTAATTTTTAGGTTGGAATGGATGGAAGGGTCCTAAAAAACCTCTAGAAGAGGTAAACAGCAATAAATGCTGATGAACCTCGGCCTTATTTTTCCCAAATCAGCTTCTTGGGTCATCCATTTTTGTTCCCATGGATGAAAACGCAACTCTGAATAAACTTGAAGACCTCACTGATCAACAAATCAGCATTAGCCCCCCAACCACTTCAAAGCTTAGAGCATTAAACCTCTTCTATATAGACCAAGCTATCATTCCCAACAGAATTCCTTCAAGATTTCCTTCAAAGCTTCTATTGTTAGCAGTCATAAACCATTTCATGAGGTGTTGGGAGAGAGTTAAATGATCCCTTCTGTTAGACTCTTAAATAATATCTCCACAGTGTGGCTAAACCTGTGTAAACATTGTGCAGTGTAGAGGGTAGTGATAATGGTCTTCTCGTTCTTTACAAAACAGACAATGTGATGCCATATGAATGTTAATCATCTTTAGATTATTGTGTAGAGGAAGGGGTTCCATTAAATAGGCTCCATAAGAACACGCTTACTTTAGGGATTTGATGCCTATTCCGGTTTATATTGATTTTTGGGTTATGGGATGAGGCACCATCTCGAGGGTTTCCTCCTAGGTTTGATTATATGAGTTATTTGGCTTGTTCTTCTCTTTGTTCTTTGTTTCTATTATTGCAACTAATCGACCATTTTACATGTATAGGTACGCGTCAACCTGTAAGACTTTGGAAAATCATTTTGCAGGTAATTTAAATTCCAATCATTACTTTTACAATGTAACACCTTCAATAAAACCGGTAATTGAATGCATTTATTTAGGATTGCTGAAATTTGGATATATATTCACCGACAGTTTATGTTTATCAGTTTATGCTTTTGAAGTTGGGACAAATTTGTCAAGTATAGAATGTTCATACATGGCATGATAGTTTTGTGTTAAATTGTGGTGTAATAGCTAGGTTCCAATATGTGTCTTCCATGAACGATCTTTTAGTATTAATTTTAGTGAGCCAACAACCCCGATTGATAACCCCAAAACCCCAATCCAAAAAGAGACCCAAACTCCAAACCCAAACGTCAAAACCCAACCCTAAAACGACCTCAAAAAACCAGCACCGAAAACCAATCCTCAATGCAAAAGCCAAAGCTAAAACACAAAGGTAAACTGTTCCAATCCACGTGTTTCATTGTCACTCAATATCCTCCTAGCCAGCAACCTAAAAATGAAAAATGGTTAGATAATCACTGCCTCATAATAAGGGTGTGTTTGATATTGCTTGAAATCCATTATGCAAATGGTTAAAATCCAGGTCTTGTTTTAAAGTGATTGAAATCCATTTATGTGTTAGATAATCTGCAAGCACTTTTTATTTATGTGTTTTTTTAGAGTGCTTGGAATTCAGTAATTTGATAGATAAGTATTTTGTTCCCATGTTGTTAGTGCCTAACTACTCTGATATAACTCTATACATCTTACATAAGTCCAACATAATCTGCTCTTGGAGTCTTGGTTCGTAACAAAAAGCCTTGGTTTTCAATGTCAACCTACATTCAGCCACAAAGTCATGTTTCATCATCTTTATCATCAACATCTCCTCCAGATAAATGTGATGCATTCATTCGCTTGTTACGTTATATACATACATTTTACAGTTCTCTAAATTTTGTGTTTTTTACATCTACTCACATGCCTTTTTCTTTGATTGATTGGTAATCTGCGTCCGCTACCATCTGGAAAAAAAGCCTGGTTTGAGAAAATCAAAACCAACAGAAGCCTACATCCCAGAAAAAAATGGAGATGAACAAAAATTCAAGTCTCTTGTCTACTGCACGCCAGCAACAACAAGCTAAGTACCATCAACTTACAATCTAAGGTCTATGAGTTCTTTCATTCCCTTTATCAAAACAAGCTTGCATCACTGAAATTAGACCCAAATATACAGATTCTGCTTTTACTATGTAACTATTTGCAGATTCAATTTCAAGAAATAGCTTGACCCCTTTTCTTGTCCACTCCCATTCAACGCGTTCATTTCCACAGGTCCCACAAGCAACACACAAGTGGGATCTTCTAGAGGTAGGAGATACTCTTTTTGTGCTAAAATAATTTTCTAAAGGTGGTTTAGTACAGTTTTTAATTAAAAGAAGTTAAGTGTCAGTGTATTGAAAACTTAGAAAAATAATATGGATCACACGCCCTTTCTTGCAAACAAAAGTATATATCTTATTTTTAATCATGTTAGAAGTAACAGAGAAAATGTATATTTCTTATTTTTCGTATGATGAATATTAAATTATTTATGATCCTTACTTACGCCTAAGGGATATCATTAAGCGAAAGACAATATGATGCTTTATTTTTTGATTATGCTAATTCGTTCTACTTCCATATTCAAGATTTATAAGTGTATCAAATGATAGTGTCATATGGAATGTTTGTAACATATATCGCTTATACCTTCTTTTTTAGGTTATAAAAAAATAATATATGGTTCTGAACCAAACCTATTCAAAATGAATGCGAGGTAGGTTGTTGACTTTCAAATGAGTAGTGGACAGAAGAATATTTGGATTTTCATTTCCGTTTTGGTCTATTTACTAATTTTCTTGGACATTACTACGTCAATTAACCCTTGTCTCCTACCCTCCAGCAACAACAACATAAGTACCATCAACTTACAGTAAAAGGTCTATGAGCTCTTTCATTCCCTTTATCAAAACAAAGCTCGCATCACTGAAATTGGACCCAAATATATAGATTCTGCTTTGACTATGTAACTATTTGCACATTCAATTTCATTTTTATTCAAAAAATAGCTTGACCCCATTTCTTGTCCACTCGTATTCAAGACATTCATTTCCACAGGCTTTGCACAAGCAACACACAAGTGGGATCTTCTACAGGAAACAAATACTCTTTTTGTCCCAAAAAAATTATCAAGCTTGTTTAGTACACTTTATTATTAAATGAAGTTCTGTGGCAGTTGATTGAAAAGTCTTGAAAAATAATATGGTCCACACACCATTTCCTGCAAACAAATTAGAAAGAATATCTTAGAACGCCAAGAACACAAGTACGATTTTTTTCCATCTAAAAAATATGTACTCTTAGGCTTTAGAGTTGTACCATAGCATATACTACCCATTGTGCCCCTAACTACGTTATACTCTCCGTCTACTGTGGAGTAAGTATATAACAACAACAACAACAACCCAGTTGAATCCCACTACAGTAGGGTCTGGGGAGGGTGTGTGTACGCAGACTTGCCCCTACTCGAAAGTAGGGAGGCTGTTTCCAAGAGACCCCCGGCTCAACCTGCACAAAAAATATGGTAGAGAACATAATATAACAGGATATAACAAGATAAAGCACCAAGTACAATGAAATGAAAGTCCAGCAAGCAAAAGTAGAAAATACCAAACAAACACAACACACTACAAAAACCTCTACAGCACCGAGCTCCTAACCAGCTACTCTAATCCTAGTCCTCCAAAGGTTCCTATCTACGGCCATATCCTCAGTCAGGATGAGAAGTCCTAAATCCTGCCTAATCACCTCCTTCCAATTCTTCCTAGGTCTACCCCTTCCCCTACTTCCCCCGATAACCGTGATCCTCTCGCACCTCCGCACAGGGGCATCAACATCCCGCCGTCTCACATGCCCAAACCATCTCAACCTCGCTTCCCGCAACTTATCCTCCCCCGGCGCCATGCCTACCTGACGTCGGATAACTTCGTTCGAAATCCTATCCAACCTTGTCTTCCCACACATCCATCTTAACATCCGCATCTCTGCCGCATGCAAACGACGCACATGAGTCTTCTTAACCGCCCAACACTCTTCCGCGTATAACATAGCAGGTCTGACTACGGATCGGTAGAACTTACCTTTCATCCTGGGCAAAATCTTCGGGTCACACAACACCCCTGAGGCCAACCGCCATTTGGCCCAAGCCACTCCAACACGATGTCCAACATCCCCATCGAATTTCCTATCTCTTGTCGTATGCATCCAAACACAACCCAAACAAAATCTGGATCATTCTCAGGCTCGCAATTTCTTCTCTGTAATCGGATTAAAGGTTCGGGAATTCCGCGGCACCTGCTAGAGTAAATGCTTGAATTGGGTATGCAATTACATTCCTCACATGCTATAGGAGTAAATTCTTGAGTGATTCACACGATGCGTTGCTACGGATTTTGCTAAAATTTTGGATTCCCCAAAAAAAGGTAATTGATTTGCATTAATTTCAAATTTTTAACGCGAATTGGTTGTTTTCTGGCTGAAATACCTCTGACGTCCCTTTCAGTTTTCCAGCTCAAAATTTTGGAATATTCTCCCAATTATTAATAATTTAAACGTATGTTACATTTTTGTCAATCAAACAGGTATTTATATTCGTGTTTTTGAGATGGAATGAAACACAGTCCTGTGCTTTGCTTCCAGGTTTGTAAATTGTTTCTTGTTATTTAAAAAAAATTACAGTCATTGGTAGTGAATGATTTTCTCCTCCGATTGTGATGGTTATTTGTAATTACCCAGTTTCTTTTCATTGTTTGTACTAAATATTTTTTTAAAAAAATTCCAGGTTCACTTTCATTTGCTCTAATTTCCAAGATCGTTCTTAAGGTAAGTACTACTTCTTCACAAAATAGTTCTTCACAGAAATCATTGTTAAGGTAAGTATTATTTGTTTATACAAATCTTTTTCTTAAAGCAAGCTTAGAGTCTTTCGTTAAAGTCACCATCCTGGCCTCTTCTTCAGTTAGTGTGTGCAAAAAATAACCCATAGCCTGTATGATAGCTTAGTAGCACACAAGCAGTTTGCTGTTGATTCTGGCAAGAGTTTGACACACTAACATGTTCAGCCTATATGTCATATTGGCATGAAAGAAATCAACCTATCAACTTATTCCCAGTTTTTCCAAATTTAAGCCATCACCTATATGAATCTGGAAAGAATTTGACACACTAACATGTTTAGCCTATATGTTAGATTGGCGTGAAATAAATCAACCTATCAACTTATTCCCAGTTTTGTCAAATTTACGCCATCACCTATATGGTTAAAAACATGCTTTTACGAAATTATTTGAATATCATTACATAGCCTATTGGTCGAGGCATTGCATTTCTTGGTTTATTGATCTCTTGAATGGGAAACGTGACCACATTGCATATCCTTTTAACCTTTTTCTTATGCTATTGTGGTTGTGGTCTGTTCACTTGTCACAATAGTATCCTGTTTTGGTTCATTTTTAAGGTAAGTATTATTTGTTTTACTTCATTGAAAGGTAAGTATCCTGTTTTGTCTGTGGTTTGTCAATTGTTTCTGATTTTTTGAAAAAAATTTACACTCATCGACAGTGAATGGTTTTCTCCTCCAATTGTGATGGTCCTATATGGTTAAAAACATGCTTTTAGGAAATTATTTGAATATCATTGCATAGCCTATTGGTGGAGGCATTCCATTTCTTTGTGTATTTATCTCTTGAATGGAAAACGTGACCACATTGCATATCTTTTTAACCTTTTCCTTATGCTATTGTGTCTGTGGTCTGTTTACTTGTCACAATAGTATCCCGTCACCGCAGTACGTCTCTGACTACTCATATTTAAGTAGATAATGACTTTTCTTTTCTACATAAAACTTGCGCCTGTTGAGAGAAATAATAATACATATTGAAGAAGGGCAAAAAAAATGTTACAGATACTGATGATAAGACTTAAAAGGTTTAATCTTTGGCATGATTTAAATAATGGTTTACATCTGTCAATTGTGGTTGGCATGTTGAATTTTAATCTTTGAGACTGTTTTTGGGGCAGGTTTTACTGTTACAGTTGAAAGTTCGTTTTGACTTTTGCTTATACGGTTTAGTTTCGTAATACTATGACACTTCTCTTAGGAAACATAGGCAAACCCATCCCCAATAAACTAAGTCTAAGGTCATAGGTCCAACCCAGTCACCACACATCCCATACGAAATAGCCGAGTTTAACACGTGAAACTGCCCATGGGTCAGTATTCCAGTTTGAGCCCCAATGCATCGACAAAAAATTGGATAACCATATTGGCATAATTACATTACCGAATATCCCCAATACCCAGTATTTTTTGACATCTTAAACTTGGTGCACTGTCTTATTCTATGTGCAGTGTCTTATTTAAACAGCACCGTCTTTTCTAAAGCAAAGCAAGCCTTCCTTGACAAGGAAAATCAAGTCTCATCAGAATCTTATGGCTCCCTGCATAACAGATTCCCTGTAATCTGAAATAAGGACAGAAAATTTAATGACCTCACTCACCTCACGGCTTGCTTATTTACGGTTAGAATATACATTTGACTTTTACTCTAGAATTTTGGGATCGGTTCAACCTACGGTATTTCTTTCTTTGTTTGAAGATTGACTATTAGGCGGCCTACTTTTAGGGTAAGTAGGAGGTTTGGGTTTGAAAATCCTTTTTGGCTTTGCTTTTAGGAGCATATTTTGGAAAAACTTTGGTTGTGCTTTTGAGTTTTCGTTTCGGCATTCAGGTATGTTTATCGGTTGGGGATTAATGCTTTTGTGATTCTTTTTTGAAGAAAACAATATCCAATTTCGAACTGCGTTTTATCATTACACAAATGATGTTTTCGTTAGAACCTAGGTTAAGGATTTCAACCGATATTTTATAATGATTTTTTGGGGAAAGAGTGAGGGCTCATTCGAAGTAATAGTATGAGTGATATAGTACCTTCAATTGAATTGAATTCTGTCATAGACAATCTTTCACACCATCTCATTAAATTCAAAGTAAATTCACATTTCACCAACACCAAACCATTTGTATAGAAAAAAACAAGCTACATCACACACAAAAATTAAAAAAAACCAAACTCACAAGTCAATGAAATGTACATACCTACATAACAAAAGTTTAATGATTAACATGCACAATACCAAATTGTATTTATCAACTTCGGGTTCACTCAATATTACTTGAAGTTCTTAGTTATGTTGAATAAACAAAAAAATGTCATACTCATATTAATCACATTTATTATTAAAACTACCAACTTTTAAAATTCTTGTAAATAAAATTCAATAGACTTCGTTTAAAATATGATAAGTTGGGTTTCTCCTAATGTTTTATAACGTAGAAAATAAGAAATTTCAAGTTTTTTGTTCTTCGTCGTTCACACCCCACCCACTTTCACCAAGCTTTCTTCCGACATATAGGTCTTAAATTTACTTGAATATTAAGTTGTTAGTTTGTCTAGCAAATGTTTCCATGGAAAATAAAAAAAACTTGATAAAATAAAGGATTGTTAATACATTCTGTGCCACAAAAGAATAGGACACTAATATATGTTACAAATGGAAAAGAACCTGTTGCCTTAGGTGTGTGTGTACCACGACTATATAATTCATACACATCTAAACTACAACCTTTGAAAGTAAACACTCCAGTCCATTCCAAGATACAACTCAACCATGATCATTACTCTAACTGAAGCACTTCTTATAATATATATATATATGTGTGTGTGTGTGTGTATAACTATATATATATATATATATATACCATTCTATGTATATAAATACTGAAGAAGGTTAGGTATCCCCTAATTATATGCACTTTTTCCATCCAACTACTTAGTACATTCTGGCTTTATAGTTGTACACTATTATTTCATTCCATCTTTACCCACACACCGTTAACTGACTTCCTCCGCTCCCATTCCACGTGGTAGACAAAGCAATGCACAGGGCAAAATATTAATTCCCAATTGAATACCGACTTCAATCCCTATTTGATTTCAGAGTCTTATCCGTTTCTTTTGCTTAAACATGGTCCATGATCGCCATCTAGAACCCTACGTAGCTGGCTCCCTCATCGCAATCAAATTTCCAAGCCGCCGTTATTTGATTCAGGCCAGTGATTGCAGTACCTCTGTAACTTGAGGTATGTCAAAATTCCTAATTTATTTTCTTTATTCAATTTATCGTATTCTAATATTTAGGTTTTTTCCTGCATTGTTTAGTATTGTTTGTATTTGGATTAATGGATTGTTTTGTTTGTTTTGTTGGATATTTGATTACTAGAATTTTGACCCGTGCCATGAACGGGGTCGAATGTATTTTTTGTATTCTAATTTTTTTTCAATGTAATATTTTTAAAGAATAAAAAATATATATTTCTAACACGATTTTAATATTATAGATACAAAAGCCAAAGTAAAATAAATAATATTTGATGAATTGAAAGTTTAATCAACAAAGTCTTTTTAAAATCAAGTATAATATTGTTTTTTCTTCGATCTTGACACTCTTTAACTTGCTGATCAGCTTGTCTCCATCTTTAAATTCAAGTTTTTCTTCACGTGTTCTTTTCATTGGCATGAAATTGGATATACTATGTCCAAGTCACGTTATTTGATTGTCTTCAGAATTGATAAAATCCACAAGTCCCGCTACAAATTTTAATTTTATCAAATATTGATCTATTATGACAATTCTTATATTTATCTTAATTGACCACCTATTAGATTGATTTTTAAATAAGAGTTAACTTTCAAATACTCTGTATTAAGCAAGAAGATGCTTCTCCTCTTAAAAACTCCTGCCTTAGTGTCTGCTCACCAGCTGAGGACCTAATAGTGACATCAATCTGTACCTAAAAAATCAAATAAATTATCAAGATAGAATTTACAATAATACAATATTTAAGTTATGATCATTTGGTAGAATATCTCATACTCAAATTTAAACCTTGGCTGAAAAAAAGAAGTAAAGTTCAATTGCTTAAACTTTTTTATGATATAATCATCAAAACAAATGTCAATCACATCAAACAAAGGCTTAAAGTCACTCAATCGAGATTTCTTGACTTCAACTTTAAAGATAAATAATTTTTCGAATAACAATTGCCTAAATACCTCAGGTTGTGCACTTGTTCCAGACACATCCTTTACATTGAAAAGGAATAATAATTAGAAGTCATAGACTAATAAATGAGTGCTACCACATCGTTAGGGTCAAAACATTATTCAAAAAATCAGGAAATATCAATCTTTTTTTTCAAATTTTGTTTTTGGGAGTAAAGAAATGAACCACCTTTTTTTGTTGTATTTGGTACACTGTAACAAATTACACCTAACATTAAAATTTGTTCATTAGTTTTCTTAATGTTAACCAAACAATCATCAAAAAACTTACACTACCTAACTGCGAAGACAGCTTGGGCTAAGAAATTACACTTCGATGCCAATAAGTTCAGTAGCATATTTGATTTCAATAAGTTCAGTAATTATAGAACAATTTGTGAAGTACTCCGTAAGTCAATTTTAGAAGGCTATTGATTCCCATGGTAGAGCATAACATTCTAAGTTTCCGTGCAGTCCTTCTCAAGATTTGGTTAAATCTTGCTTCTTGAACACAAGTCCACTAATTTATAACTCAATAGCTAATTGGCCTTGCATCTAGCTTCCTCATACTGTTTTTGTTCTAAAAAAATCAAATCTTCACCTCTAATTCACTTAGCCATTTTAGTCCCTGTCATTTAGCTCTAGCGGCTTCCAATGATGCAGCAATTTCCACGGAGTCTTTGATATTTTTAGCACCACTGGCAATAATAGCTAACCCACTTGCTCTGATGGGATAATCGTTCCCAGAGTTGGTGTTAAAGGACTTGTCCCCGCAGCAATTGTTAAAGCGACTAAACCGCCAGTAACTGCCCCTAACAAAGAGGCATGTTGAGATTCAATGATTAGTTTATAAATTAAGAAGAAGATATTAAATATAAAAGTATCATTGCCATAGTTAAGAAAATAAATATAAAATTATCAATGTTAGTAGAATATATCATTGATATTGAGTATATTTGCTGGGTCATGTAAGACTGAAATATTTTTTGCAAATTTAAAATTTATTCCGAATTATCTTAGTCAACCTAAGAATTGAAAAGTAAAAAAATCTAAATCTAATGCATTAAATAAATGAATTTGAACTTAGATAAAGAGTTTTTTTAATAACAGTGGCAATTAAAATTAATTTAGACTTTTCCTTATAGTTTTTTTAATGAAAACACGACCAATAATTACTTGTGGGGACTTTTGAGTAGTCTAAAACAACCACAGAGAGTCTAATGGTACATTATTGGGGTCATCTTCATGAGATTATCTATAAGTATCATCATCATCCACTCCTTGTGGGCACTATGTGATTATGAAGTCTTAGTGTGCTAATGTCCCCTTAACATTCTAAATCCATATCACTCTTTGTGTGTAGAAGAAAAAATGATCAAGAAAGCAACAACATATAAACAACGACGTATGGAGATATTGGTGCTTGTGAGATAAAGAGGGAAACATAATGCACTTGTTTACACAGGTTAACAACCTGGATTTATAGTGGTACACTATTAACTGACTTCCTTCGCTCCCATTCCACGTGGTAGACAAAGCAATGCACAGGGCAAAATATTAATTCCCAATTGAATACCGACTTCAATTCCTATTTGATTTCAGAGTCTTATCCGTTTCTTTTGCTGAAACATGGTCCATGATCGCCATCTAGAACCCTACGTAGCTGGCTCCCTCATCGCAATCAAATTTCCGAGCCGCCATTATTTGATTCAGGCAAGTGATTGCAGTACCTCTGTAACTTGAGGTATGTCAAAATTCCTAATTTATTTTCTTTATTCAATATATTGTATTCTAATATTTAGGTTTTTTCCTGCATTTTTTTAGTATTGTTTAAATTTGGATTAATGGGATTGTTTTGTTTGTTTTCATGGATATTTGATTATTGATAAATGCTAATTTTATTTTAATCAATGATAAATTATTGTTGAAATTTGTCAATTTGGAGTTCAATTTTTAGGTTGGAATGGATGGAAGGGTCCTTAAAAACCTCTAGAAGAGGTAAACAGCAATTAATGCTGATGAACCTCGACCTTATTTTTCCCAAATCAGCTTCTTGGGTCATCCATTTTTGTTCCCATGGATGAAAACGCAACTCTGAATAACCTTGAAGACCTCACTGATCAACAAATCAGCATTAGCCCCCCAACCACTTCAAAGTTTAGAGCATTAAACTTCTTCTATATAGACCAAGCTATCATTCCCAACAGAATTCCTTCAAGATTTCCTTCAAAGCTTCTATTGTTAGCAGTCATAAACCATTTCATGAGGTGTTGGGAGAGAGTTAAATGATCCCTTCTGTTAGACTCTTAAATATTATCTCCAAAGTGTGGCTAAACCTGTGTAAACATTGTGCAGTGTAGAGGGTAGTGATAATGGTCTTCTCGTTCTTTACAAAACAGACAATGTGATGCCATATGAATGTTAATCATCTTTAGATTATTGTGTAGAGGTAGGGTTTCATTAAATTGGCTCCATAAGAACACGCTTACTTTAGGGATTTGATGCCTATTCCAAAGAGTACTTAAGAGGACTAGGTTTTGGGATCAACTACTCTACAGCCTCAAAAGCCTTTTCCAGACTAAACTTGCCAGAGTCCGAAATCAGAATCCATCCTTAGATGAGAAATGGAGCTGTCCAATGAGGTTAAGTGTGTAAATCTATAGGCTTAACCAGTTTCTCCCAAGCCCTCAAATGGTTCCTTTTCAGGTTTCCTATTGTAATATTATGACCTTTTTTTATAGAGTAAGTTCCATAAAAGGTCTCAGTTATAGGTTGTTTTACATATTTAGTCCGTACATAGCAAATATTACTAATTTAGTCCCCAATTATTAGATTGATTTCCACAAATGGTTCTTTGTTAAAATTTCCGTAAGGAACGTGGATAAAATTGTAAATTCACACTCCTTTCTCTCCTCAATTAAGCTTCCTCCCTCCCCTCGCTCTCCTTTTCTAAACCCGTCGCTTAGTTTGAAGCTTAATGGAGAAGAGAGAGAAGTATGAATATACAATTTTATCCATATTCCTAACAAAAATGTTAACAAAGTATCATTCGTGAAAAATGATATAATAATTGGGAACTAAATTAGTAATATTTGATATGTAGGGACTAAATATGTAAAACAACCTATAACTGGGGATCTTTTATGGAATTTACTCTTTTTTATATATAGATGAGATGGATACAGAGACACAGCATATGAGATTGAACTCGAATGGTAAGTTTAAAGTTTATGTTTATGCTTTTGAAGTTGGGACAAATTTATTACTGCCACAGTCAAGTAGTATAGAATGTTCATACATGGCTTGATAGTTTTGTGTTAAATTGTGGTGTAATAGCTAGGTTCCAATATGTGTCTTCCATCAACGATCTTTTAGTATTAATTTTAGTAACCCAACAACCCAGATTGATAACCCCAAAACCCCAATCCAAAAACAGAACCAAACTCTAAACCCAAACGTCAAAACCCAACCCTAAAACGACCTCCAAAAACCAGCACTGAAAACCAATCCTCAATGCAAAAGCCAAAGCTAAAACACAAAGGTAAATTGTTCCAATCCACGTGTTTCATTGTCACTAAATATCCTCCTAGCCAGAAACCTAAAAACGAAAAATGGTTAGGTAATCACTGCAGAAAATTGCTCTTGGGTACCCCATATTTTTAGAAACTAACTGCCAGGTACCTCACATTTTCAAAATATACTCCGAGGTACCTTCTATTTTGAGAAACTAACTATCGGCTACCTCACATTTTTAAAATATACTCCGAGGTACCCTCTTTTTTGAGAAATTAACTATCGGGTACCTCACATTTTTAAAATATATTTCAGGATACCTCCAAATATACATTAATTTTACGCCATTAATTTTAAGAAATAGGGGTTTGGAATTTTAAAAGTAACCAAGAACATTTTAATTTGAAGAAAATTGTACTCAATACTTTTAAAATTGAGTACTCAATTTTCTTCAAATTAAAAAGATCTTGGTTTTTTTAAAATTCCAAACCCCTATTTCTTAAAATTAATGGCGTAAAATTAATGTATATTTGGAGGTATCCTGGAGTATATTTTAAAAATGTGAGGTACCCGATAGTTAGTTTTTCAAAATAGAGGGTACCTCAAAGTATATTTTAAAAATGTGAGGTACCCGATAGTTAGTTTCTCAAAATAGAAGGTATCTCGGAGTATATTTTGAAAATATGAGGTACCCGACAGTTAGTTTCTCAAAATATGGGGTACCCAAGAGCAGTTTTTTGTAATCACTGCCTCATAATAAGGGTGTGTTTGATAGTGCTTGCAATCCATTATGCAAATGATTAAAATCCAGGTCTTGTTTTAAAGTGATTGAAATCCATTTATGTGTTAGATAATTTGCAAGCACTTTTTATTTATGTGTTTTTTTAGAGTGCTTGGAATTCAGTAATTTGATAGATAAGTATTTTGTTCCCATGTTGTTAGTGCCTAACTACTCTGATATAACTCTATACATCCTACATAAGTCCAGCATAATCTGCTCTTCGAGTCTTGGTTCGTAACAAAAATCCTTGGTTATCAATGTCAACCTACATCCAGCCACAAAGTCATGTTTCATCATCTTTATCCTCAACATCTCCTCCCGATAAATGTGATGCATTCATTCGCTTGATACGTTATATACATACATTTTACACTTCTCTAAATTTTGTGTTTTTACATCTACTCACATGCCTTTTTCTTTGATTGATTGGTAATCTGGAAAAAAAGCCTGGTTTGAGAAAATCAAAACCAACAGAAGCCTACATCCCACAAAAAAAATGGTGATGAACAAAAATTCCAGTCTCTTGTCTACTGCACGTCAGTAACAACAAGATAAGTACCATCAACTTACAATCTAAGGTCTATGAGTTCTTTCATTCCCTTTATCAAAACAAGCTTCGCATCACTGTAATTAGACCCAAATATACATATTCTGCTTTTACTATGTAACTATTTGCAGATTCGATTGCAAGAAATAGCTTGACCCCTTTTCTTGTCCACTCCCATTCAACACGTTCATTTCCACATGTTTCCCTCAAGCAACACACAAGTGGGATCTTCTTTCTATAGGTAAGAGATACTCTTTTTGTCCTAAAATAATTTTTAAAGGTGGTTTTGTACAGTTTTTTATTAAATGAAGTTTAATGTCAGTGTATTGAAAACTAAGAAAAATAATATGGACCACACGCCGTTTCATGCAAACAAAAGTATATATCTTATTTTTAATCTTGCTAAAAGTAACAAAGAAAATGTATATTTCTTATTTTTCGTATGATGAGTATTAAATTATTTATGATCCTTACTTACGCCTAAGGGATATCATTAAGGCAAAGACAATATGATGCTTTATTTTTTGATTATGCTAATTCGTTCTTCTTCCATATTCAAAATTTATGTGTATCAAATGATAGTGTCACATGGAATGTTTGTAACATAAATCGCTTATACCTTCCTTTTTAGGTTATAGAAAAATAATATATGGTTCTGAACCAAACCTATTCAAAATGAATACGAGGTAGGTTGTTGACCCTCAAATGAGTAGTGGACAGAAGAATATTTTGATTTTCATTTCCGTTTTGGTCTATTTACTAATTTTCTTGGACATTACTACGTCAATTAACCCTTGTAATTAAATTCACCTACTCTACAATCTAAGGACTATATACTAAGCCTCTTGTCTCCTACACTCCAGCAACAACATCATAAGTACCATCAACTTACAGTAAAAGGTCTATGAGCTTTTCATTCCCTTTATCAAAACAAAGCTCGCATCATTGAAATTGGACCCAAATATATAGATTCTGCTTTGACTGTAACTATTTGCACATTCAATTTCATTTTTATTCAAAAAACAGCTTGACCCCATTTCTTGTCCACTCCCATTCGAGACATTCATTTCCACAGGCTTTGCACAAGCAACACACAAGTGGGATAGGTGGGATTTTCTACAGGAAAAAAATACTCTTTTTGTCCAAAAATAATTATTAAGCTGGTTTAGTACACTTTATTATTAAATGAAGTTCAGTGGCAGTTGATTGAAAAGTCTTGAAAAATAATATGGACCACACACCCTTTCCTGCAAACAAATTAGAAAGAATATCTTAGAACGCCAAGAACACAAGTACGATTTTTTTCCATCCAAAAAATATGTACTCTTAGGCTTTAGAGTTGTACCATAGCATATACTACGTAGACAGAGAGTATAACGTAGTTAGGAGCACAATGGGTAGTATATGCTATGGTACAACTCTAAAGCCTAAGAGTACATATTTTTTGGATGGAAAAAATCGTACTTGTGTTCTTGGCTCTAATTTGTTTGCTGGAAATGGTGTGTGGTCCATATTATTTTTCAAGACTTTTTAATCAACTGCCACTAAACTTCATTTAATAATAAAGTGTACTAAACCAGCTTAATAATTTTTTTGGGACAAAAAGAGTATTTGTTTCCTGTAGAAGATCCCACTTGTGTGTTGCTTGTGCAAAGCCTGTGGAAATGAATCTCTTGAATGGGAGTGGACAAGAAATGGGGTCAAGCTGTTTTTTGAATAAAGATGAAATTGAATGTGCAAATAGTTACATAGTCAAAGCAGAATCTATATACTTGGGTCCAAATTCAGTGATGCGAGCTTTGTTTTGATAAAGGGAATGAAAGAGCTCATAGACCATTTACTGTAAGTTGATGGTACTTATGTTGTTGCTGGAGTGTAGGAGACAAGAGGCTTAGTAAATAGACCTTAGATTGTAAAGTAGGTGAATTTAATTACAAGGGTTCGTTGACGTAGTAATGTCCAAGAAAATTAGTAAATAGACCGAAATGAAAATCCAAATATTCTTCTGTCCACTAATCATTTGAGGGTCAACAACCTACCTCATATTCATTTTGAATAGGTTTAGTTCAGAACTATATATTATTTTTTTTATAACCTAAAAAAGAAGGTATAAGCAATATATGTTACAAACATTCCATGTGACACTATCATTTGATACACTTATAAATTTTGAATATGGAAGAAGAACGAATTAGCATAATCAAAAAATAAAGCATCATATTGTCTTTGGCTTAATGATATCCCTTAGGTGTAAGTAAGGATCATAAATAATTTAATATTCATCATACGAAAAATAAGAAATACACATTTTGTCTGTTACTTCTAAAATGATTAAAAATAAGATATATATACTTTTGTTTGCAGGAAAGGGCGTGTGATCCATATTATATTTCTAAGTTTTCAATACACTGACACTAAACTTCTTTTAATAAAAAACTGTACTAAACCACCTTTAGAAAATTATTTTAGGACAAAAAGAGAATCTCTTACCTCTAGAAGATCCCACTTGTGTGTTGCTTGTGGGAAAGCTGTGGAAATGAACGTGTTGAATGGGAGTGGACAAGAAAAGGGGTCAAGCTATTTCTTGAAATCGAATCTGCAAATAGTTACATAGTAAAAGCAGAATTTGTATATTTGGGTCTAATTTCAGTGATGCGAAACTTGTTTTGATAAAGGGAATGAAAGAACTCATAGACCTTAGATTGTAAGTTGATGGTACTTATCTTGTTGTTGCTGGCGTGCAGTAGACAAGAGACTTGAATTTTTGTTTATCTCCATTTTTTTGTGGGATGTAGGCTTCTGTTGGGAGAGAGTTAAATGATCCCTTCTGTTAGACTCTTAAATAATATCTCCAAAGTGTGGCTAAACCTGTGCAAACATTGTGCAGTGTAGAGGGTAGTGATAATGGTCTTCTCGTTCTTTACAAAACAGACAATGTGATGCCATATGAATGTTAATCATCTTTAGATTATTGTGTAGAGGGAGTGTTCCATTAAATAGGCTCCATAAGAACACGCTTACTTTAGGGATTTGATGCCTATTCCAGAGTACTTAAGAAGACTAGGTTTTGGGATCAACTACGCTACAGCCTCAAAAGCCTTTTCCAGACTAGACTAAACTCGCCGGAGTCCGAAATCAGAATCCATTCTTAGATGAGAAATGGAGCTGTCCAATGAGGGTAACTCTGTAAATCTTTAGGCTTAACCAGTTTCTCCCAAGCCCTCAAATGGTTACTTTTCAGGTTTCCTCATGTAATATTAAGACCTGTTTTTATATATAGATGAGATGGATACAGAGACACAGCATATGAGACTGAACTCGAATGGTAAGTTTAAAGTATAATTATAAATTAAGGCCCATTATTATTTTTATATCTCTCTTTTATTTTTAATACTCACATTTTTTTGTGAGAGATCGACCATAATCAAATGCTGATTTCCCCAGAATATGCAGCTAATCTTCAGCAATCCATCATAATGAAACGCGAATTCCCCTTCTGGATTTGATTTTGTTTGTCGATTCTCTGATTTCTGTTTCAGACCAGGCGACTTAATCACCTACACTTGGTTTGTCTACGTTCCCAGGTAATTATAGGACCACACGGAATTCTGGGCGATGCATCAGCAATTGACCATACTCCATCATAATAACAACGTAATTACATTAGATGTGCAGATTTCCCTTTTTGAATCAAACGACTTTCCTGATTCCTCGTTTTATATTTAGGGATCCTTGCCTTATTTATCCATGGGCAATTATTTCAGCAATGACGTTAATTCTCAATAACTTTGAAAGGGGCTATTTATATTGATTTTTGGGTTACGGGATGAGGCACCATCTCCAGGGTTTACTCCTAGGTTTGATTATATGAGTTATTTGGCTTGTTCTTCTCTTTGTTCTTTGTTTCTATTATTGCAACTAATCGACCATTTTACATGTATAGGTACGCATCAACCTGTAAGACCTTGGAAAATCATTTTGCAGGTAATTTAAATTCCAATCATTACTTCTACAATGTAACACCTTCAATACAATCGGTAATTGAATGCATTTATTCAAGAGTGCGGAAATTTGGATATATATTCAGTGACAGTTTATGTTTATGCTTTTGAAGTTGGGTCAAATTTATTTCTATCGCAGTCAAGTATAAAATGTTCATACATGGCATGATAGTTTTGTGTTAAATTGTGGTGTAATAGCTAGGTTCCAATATGTGTCTTCCATCATCGATCTTTTAGTATTAATTTTAGTGAGCCAACAACCCAGATTGATATCCCCAAAACCCCAAATATATGTTTGTGTATCGAATCATATTGTCGCACATATATAAAATGCAACTTTACTTTAGTTTTAGTGAGCCAACAACCCAGATTGATATCACCAAAACCCCAAATATATGTTTTTGTATCGAATCATATTGTCGCACAACATATATAAAATGCAACTTTACTCTACTTAAATATTCTACACTTTTCATATATTCCATGTGTGTGACCCTATTCTAGCTAGGTACCTATAAAATTTGCCATAATATCGATTAAGTATTACAAGTGATAAGCGGTATCTAGCAACACATTATCACCCCCAAATTATAGATATAAAGCTCTTGGAACAATTTCTTCAACGACACATCTTATTTGTATAACTCTTATCCCTTTAACACAAGGTATGGGGTGTGTCACCTTGTTAAAGTTAAATCGACGGTTTACTAATTCTTTGATTAACTTGCGGGGTTCAAATAACATATTTATTTGGGCATGACCATGCACTTTCCAAATCACATCAATCAGTGAGCCCTTAGATATTATAAAGAAAGGATAAATTCTATCTATGTCATTCACATCTCTACTTAAGTTTCATTGTATATCCAAAACATACTTGTACATCCACCAATATTTCAGGTGGCATGAATCATGCTTCAAAGTATGTAACTCAGTTTATCAGAGATCGTAATGATTTCATGTCGAAGAAATAGTTATACTAATAAAGGTTGCATGAGAATAATATTAACACTTTAACTTAAACCCATATATTATTCTCATAACGGGTCAATCCAGCAACATTTTCAATATGTTTGCATACGTATAGATTTAGATAACACTTTATCTATAGCCTATGAGACACAACTATCTCATCTCATACATATTAGTCTTTATATATTATGATGTCCGTATTGTCATAATATTCAACTAAGGATATTTTAGACGTAGCCTCAATGTTTGTGACAACCTCATAATCAGAACATTGTAGTTCTCATTTATGTTACTAGAGCGCCTACTCTATATATGGACTAAAGCTATGTTTAAATCATACGAGACGACTTAAATAATCTTTAGAGCCTATTGTTCTTGATATAATATAGATATGGAATCATAAGTTGGCCTCTAAGGCTCACTTATATTAACAAGATTTTGACCTTCCAGAAGCTCGTTCAAGTCTGAATCTTGATCCTTTGATGATTGGTTTCCTTTTTCTCAAGTATTTGAGCATAAAATGGATGATTTATGATGATTTTATGTGGAATCCCTTTTTACGACTCTTAAGAATGAAAATGAGAGTTTTATTCATCGAAATCACATTTTATAAGATGATTAATTACTACTTACGTGCAATAACGTTTAGAATATGATGCAAATGATAAGAACAAAACGGACGTATTAAATTCCTCACACTTAAACATTTCTTTCCCTCAAGCAACGAATTTAATAATTACAAGTACGGAGGCAAATTAGTACATAGAGGCAAGGTTTATGCTACATATTATGAAGGAAAGAATAAGAAAGATAGTCATCAACTTTTTGTTAAGAAGAAATGAACCTTTAGATTCTCTCCCATATGGTTAGAAATGTGAAAATATTTTGCCAAACTAATATTTTTATACCAAGCTAAACGACCAAAACTTTCTTAACTTTTCTTGGGATAATTACATTTGTAAGAGTAGGTTAAGATCAACAAGTTTTTAATGGCTAATAGTAGGTGGTTTCAAGTCAGGTCCCTCAGTTGGTTCCACCTCATGTACGACTTCGCTGGTTGGGACTTGGCTCGGAGGACATTCAGGTAACATCACCAGTAGCCCGAACAAGCATTTGAAGAGTTGTTATGCCATTGGGTTTTAGTGATAGTGTTGGTCTGGGTGAATCTTCTAGAACCAGGACCTGATGATTGATCGGTTCAGAGTTGGTCTTAGGTTCGAGATCCTCCTCTTCACCAATAACTTCCCCCAATTGTGGCTCTTGAGGTTGGAAGGAGCGTTTACGCGCAATAGCCTTACAGAGATGATTGACTAATTTATCAGCTTGACTCTATCCTTCTAGTCTGTCTCTTTGGAAGTCGTCCAGCATTTTCTGCATCATTTCTAATCCTTCACATAATCTCTTTTCAATCTCCTTTTCCTTTTAGACCGATTCAAGAAGTTTTGACCTTTTTTGAATTTCCACTTTGCTTCAATTTGTTCTTGAGCAGACGGAGTGTAGTCACGGCAATACGGTGGTTCATACCAGGAGCCTTCAGCGAATAAAACATTGTCGAGATGGAAAATGATATGCTTTAGTCTTAAGATCTCTTCGACGAATGGATCACGTTCATTGTCGTACATCGGCCCATTTTGGTTGTAATAGTCTTGATCTTCATGAGGTTTATAATAATTATCACCATCAGTGTCTTGGTACGGACAAAACCTTCAAAAATACTTCAAAGTTACTACTACAACTAATATACAAGCAATATTGAATGGTAGAAGGGTAAAAATCCAAGAATGGAATGAAATGAGATGATGGAATGGGAAGAATCACGCTGTTTATATAGGAAACGGAGTCAAGGTGTCCAACTCCAAGCGTCCAAGTCCAATCGTCCAGATCTGGAAGCTTTGGGTGTCCCGGCCATTCTGTTTTTGCCACGTGTCATTCTTGGGCTGAAATTTTATCTCAAGCATCCAATTTGAAGCATCCAACTTGGCCAAGTGTCCAAGTTTGACGCCTCAAGCCCTTCCCTTGTTGGGCTTCGCGGCTGGTTCATTAATTTGGCCTAATTTCACTCCTTTTTAGCCCCAAACACTGTTTTTAACCTCCTGAAAGCTCGTTCAAGCCCGAGTTTTGATCCTTTGGTGAATGATTCACTTTTTCTCAAGTATTTTTAGCATAAAATGGATGATTATGATGATTTTATTAGGAATCCCTTTTTATGACTCTTAGAACAAAAAATGAGTCTTATTCATCGCAATCATATTTTATAAGATGATTAAATACTATTTACGTGCAATAGCGTTTAAAATATGATGTAAATGATAAAAGTATGTTTTACTTAAAACAAGTGAATACATATTTTTTTAATTATCACATATCGCATGTTTTTAAAGAATAAAGGGGAATATTTATTTTCTTAAAATGTAAGTAAAACTTTGGGCGATGATGTGTTTTACTTTATTAGAAATAATAATTTGTGTTTCTTAAAAAATAATCACTGTCTTAATAGCCTCAAAATAAATGTTTAAAAAAAGAGTTATTTTTATCAAATTTTTTGAGCTAACTGTCTTAACTACATTAATGTTTTTATTTAAAAAACTTTTATACAGTTCAATAATCCTTTTTTGTTGGTAAGTAGAGGATTTTAAATTATTTAGCCATTCTCAATACAATGTACAAAAATCTTTTTTGGACACTGCAATTTTAAAAATTCATTTATTTTACCCTTCACACATTTATTTTATACTATATTTTATCATAATTTTTAAAAAAATTTTCCTATACAACCTTCAATTTAGATGAGTTTGAAATCAACAGTTCATGAACAAAATGGTATATACAGGATGATTAATGCTTCCATTCATTTCATTATAGCAAAAGACTTAGAACATAACATACTAGGAGTTAAACTTATAACAAACTTAAATAGGATAAACCTTTCTCCATTATGTTGATACGTGTGTGGCACACGTTTCCAAGAAATGGTACAAGGTTCTTTAGGCTCACCAAGAAAAAGAACTTTACAATAGTCATATATAGAGGACATAAATATAAAGTACTAATAAAGAAATGGCTAGTAAGCCATTTTATTTAAGCCTTGATTGTCTTCTGCTCCTTCTTCTTCACATTTGAACTTGATGAAAACTCATCCATAAGCGCACGCTTTTTAGGATCATCATCTTTAATCTTCTGCATAAACATTTCTTTAGGCTCTGCTATATCATTGTTGTCTTGAGAATTTGAACTCGCCTACATTAAGGTATAATTTTTGTAAATGTTAGTGCAAGGGCATATGGTGTGTAAAATTACTTTACCTTACTTTTTTCACTACTATAAGTTATAATAACTTTTCATATTCTTCTGGTCCAAAGGCGAATCCATCCTAGTGATCAGTTCCAATTGTGCTAGAGGTTTGCCCATCATACTCAGCAAGAAGCTTAGGGTCCTTCACCATGGTCAAAACACCAATTAGCGTGGTCCATTACACTTCACATAGGCCGATGGATTCCGCAGAATTGTTTTTAAGATACCCTTTTTATGGCAACCTTCTCAATTTCTAGTGGGAATTACCACGCTTGTCAAGTCCTCTGTTTTTAGAATAAATTATTGCTTAAAACAATGATATATTTTTTTAATCAAATGCAGTTAGAAATTATTTTATATACCTCAATAGTTTGTTTTGAAGATTAATACAGCGGTTGACCGTTAGCATCGACCGTTCAGGTCTACGAAACTTATTCTTAATATTTTGAGTATTACATATATATTTTGGGATGATTTCAACATATGGATTAATATATATATTCATGTACATATGTGATGAATGATTTGATAAGTCTAACCTAAGGGTAAAGACCTGGAAATCAATGGCTGAAACCTTGCAAAAGAATGGGAGTGAAAACAACGTCAAAATTCACCAACCTTGTCATTCCCGTCACAATTGGACAGCCTGCTGTATTTTGGTCATATCTCCATTGTTTCTTCACGGAATTGCAAACCGTTTGATTATATAGATTCCTAAGATGTAAGGCTATAACTTTTGTGTCGAAACCATGTTATAATAATGGAGTTAAATAGGTCTAACATAGCTTAGAAGTGGAGGGATATGTGCTGCCAGGATTTTGGATATGTCGAAGAACAACGATTCCGACGATCAACTGATCAACTTCAAGATTCCAAGCTTGAATTCTATAAATCAGATTGGTTCATAAAATGTAGCATTGGATTCGTCTCTTCGAGACATATCCAAAAAATAAGTTTTTTAAAAAAAGTCATTATTTTGAAAATTCATTCATTTTTGGTCGAACGTAAAAATATTCTTTATTGGACCAAAATGATATTCAAAACTAATTTTGTTTTATAATAAGGTTTAGGCCTTATTTTGTGGCGTTACATTTCTTCCTCCCTTAAATCCGCAAAATTTCCTTACGTGAGAAGTCATTTAAAATGATGATGTACAAAATCATGAATTTCCATTGTTTTTTAAAGAAAATGGAGAATTTCCTTAACACTAATTTGAAGAAGTTGTTTTCTCTTTCTTTTGTTGAGTGTCATGATTATGACATGTTGTAACGCCCTGCAACCCGGTCTAATAGAATTGATTAATTTAATTAATTAATTACTGTTCCAGACCGGAGTTGGGGAAAATAAAAAGTTCTTAGAAAAATTATTTGAGCATGTCATTAAGTTTGTTTCGACTGTCTGATTCCAGAAATGCAATCGGATCTCAATTCGGACCCGTTCGGGGGAAAGAACGCGTACCGTTCAGGTCAGATTTTTACATAACGGAGTAAATGAATATTTGTAACCCCCCATACCCCTTGGTTCATCTCTCTCAACATCATCATGGCACATTCAATAGTCTTCTTAATTAGCATAAAACCCCATCACTCCCCACCCTTAATACTCCCATTTTGTAACCCCCATTTGTGAATTCAATCATCAAGCCTCCATCATCACCATTCATCTTCTCTCCCTCTCTCTTACTTTCGGCCAGCAGCAGCAGCTCAGGGGAAGTCTCTGGTGAAGCTCCGGTGGATGCACGGTTGAGGAAGGAAGGAAGGAAGGAAGAGCTAGGCCGTTCGTGTGAAACGTAGTCATCGTACGTCTGTTCGTTCATCTCGTTTCATCAACCCCTACGTTTAAAGGTGAGTAGTTGTCCCCTCTAATTCTAGAACATTTAGTTATAATCTATGTCGTTATATTCATAAGAATATCATATGCAACCTACGTAGAATCTTTGCATGTTCGTAGGTTAGCCATCAAAATGTTTACTACGTAAAACGTATATACTTTGGCCTAGGAGTCACTAGGATTATATTCATCAATGTTTGTAAATTTGCTTTAAAAAAGAATTTAGGTGTTAAGTTTCAAAATGGACCAAATCGAAGCCAAAAGCCAGTGGACTGACTTCAGGACGGTCGACCGCCGCTATGGACGGTGGACCGTTCCCTTGACCGTCTGCCAGCCACTACCGTGACGGTCGATCGCCGACCGCGACGGAAGACCACGGTGGACCGTCGGCCATCCAGACCTTCATAACGTAGCCCACGGTCGACCACCGGTAGGGTACGGTCGACCATTCCGCGGGCAGATTTCTGAGCAGTGTGTAGAGCGAGTCCCGTTGACCACGTTGAACCAGAATCTAATCGTTTGTCGCATGAAATGTTAATCTCCATTACTTATGTTATGTAAATTGATATATTCTTGGCGTTGACCAAAGGTAAATATATCAAGCATTTATCATGTTCATTTTAGACGCATGTCCTAGGTTTTTACATCATGTGCATACCGATGTAGGGAGGTCAGGCTGTCGTGCGCCTACTATAGTGGGCCCGTCTTGGTACCTGTGGGATCCAACGGGTTTTCATCATGTGGGCCTTGTGTACGTACATAGTAGTCAGGTTATGGCTACTACTTGGTTTTGCTAGTCCACTTGCGACATCTTCGTCGTGCCCGGCTCGTTACCGTACGGGTACAATAACCGGAGTGCAGGGGTGATCCTGTCGAGTGAGACTAAGCCAGGGGTGTCCCTGATAGTTTAAGTCATGCATCAAGTCATATCATCATCATGTATGTTTCCGTTCATCTTGTTATTTGTAATAGTCCCTAACAGGTGAAAACAAAACAGTTAGTAAACATGTGATTTTTTGTACATTAAGTACAGGTATTAATATGTGTATAGCCATATGGGTTATCACTTAATGTTCTTTTGTTAGATTCACTCCTCAGCTTTTGCTGATCGTGTAGTTATTTTTGCTACACGCACGGACGAGTCCATATTTATTTTCATTTACTTAATTAATCATTTGGGCATGAACCCACCCTTGTAACGTATTTAAATTTCTTTCATGGAGACTTGCGTCGAGTGTACTTTTAGAGAAAAGATTGCCATGTTGTTGGAGTTTTCAAGGGTTCTTGTATGGGTTGCATTTCGTGAATGTGGGATAATTTATAAAATTTCCCTTTTTGCAATTCTTCTAGAATCATTCTCAGACGACTTTGCTTGAAATGTTGGTTTCACAAATTATGCTTCATTGTTTAAAAGATGGAACGAATTGTTTCTAGATTTGACGTTTTTACATAATGGTATTTTGGGGAATGACTATTACAATATTCATCATTCTAGGTTTCTTAGATGAATGTGTAATTATAGTTTCGAAACTTGAACTCTCATTAGTGATCCTTAATAGAGTTGCTCTGACAAATATAATGTCAACAAGCTGATTTTACATTATTTATACATGCCTATAATTGTAAACATGCATATCACACTTATGTATAACAATGATATATGTTTTTATCAAATTGTAATGATTGGATGAACATGTTGGATAACACTTGTTATTTTGTCACTATTTGCCTTTTCAAGATGATTTGTAATTATTCTTGAATACTGATTTTCTGATTGATGATTCCAAAATTGCCTTGGAATTTTAGACTTGCTCAATAATTATGAAAGAGCTTTGTGCTCGAATATTATAATATTAGTGTATTCGTCATATCACTTATATTCTTACTTCACACAACAGTTGCATTACTTATTATCAAAAACATGATAACTTATACACATAGTCATATTCTAATATGTTTGGGATTCTACTGATACATGTGTGATTTCTTTTGATGGTCCGCCCAATTGACTTTGGTGGGGATCACATTCACCTTCAGTGTGGTCATATTTGCCACATAAGTGACAACTTTTCCTTTTCCTCGTTCTTGGAGATGGATCAATTTGTAAATTCTGTGTTTGTTTACGTTGAGTTGATCCTTTTCCTTTTCCTTATTGTTTCCCCTTTCGGGAGGGTTGTCTTGGTCGATCCTCTTGATTTTGCGCCATTTCAGATCGTTCTGCTAATCGTACTAAGGCTCGAAACTTCATTGATGATGATACATTCATAGTTTTCAGAACCGAACCGGTGATAGAACCGGTCAAGGTACTAGTTCACTGGTTTACTGGTCGAACCTGTGGTTCAAACATTTTTAATAAATAAATAATTTTATATATATATATATATATATATATGTTCTGGTGAGAATGCAATCTTAGGAGAGAAATGAGAATAAATTTGGTGCTTTAGATTGTGAGATCTAAGGGTCAAGATTTCATCAAAATTAAATGCACCAAAATGGTGCGAAAATGCATCACGTCGAAATGCACCATAAACCTTCGAAAATGCACTATCTCAAAACCTGAGCGCAGGATGCAATTTGAGCCGCACGATGCATCAGATCCGACGGCTAGATTTTATTCTCATTTCTCTCCACAAGGTGCATTCTCACGGGAACCGGCCCCTATATATATATATATATATATATATATATATATATATATATATATATATATATATATATATATATATATATATATATATATATATATATATATATATATATATATAGGGGCCGGTTCCCGTGAGAATGCACCTTGTGGAGAGAAATGAGAATAAAATCTAGCCGTCGGATCTGATGCATCGTGCGGCTCAAATTGCATCCTGC
>OOIL02000526.1:653980-675584 GCA_900332095.2 Cuscuta campestris
ATATATATATATATATATATATATATATATATATATATATATATATATATATATATATATATATATATATATATATATATATATATATATATATATATATATATATATATATATATATATATATATATATATGATATAATGGCGTTCTTTTCTCTCTCTATAGCTCCTTTCCACCGGCGATGGCGTCTCTGACTCTTCAGCGATGTCGGATAACTTTCGTTCCTTCGTTGATGTTGGTTCCCCCCAACACCCGGCGGCGAAATTCAAGGGTTTGCCCTCGATTTCATTCTCTGATGAGGAGATTCATAGATTATCAGGTAAGTGATGCAGACTTCCCTAATTATTAGCTACTTATTACTGTTTTGTCCTTTCATAATTTCCCTTTTATATCCCTTCCTTACGTGTAAGCACTGATGTGGGCTCCTATATATATTTGGTATTTGGATTGTAATGAACTAAGAATATTTTCCCAAAATATTTCTCTTCCTCTCTATTTCTTTTCTCTCTCTTTACGGTTACAAGCCTCGAGACTCTCCTTCTCATTCCGAGTAGTCTCCACGCTCCGTAACACTGGTATCAGAGCCACGAGACCAGGCCAGATCTGGCGCTGACAAGAAGAAAAGCAGTGCAAATGGCATCTTTGGAAGAAGCCCTCAAAGCCCTAATCGATCAACAAAAAACCTTCACCATACAGATGACAGAGCAAAACAGAAGGATCGATGAACAACAACAACTGTTCGGACAGATGATGGAGCAGATGAAGACATTAGCTAATGGGGGATCGCCCACCTCCATGGGGAACGATAACGAGTACCATAGACGATCAGAGGGAGGTAATCACACACCGCTCTATTTTAATCCCAATGTTGAGTTTCCGCAGTTTGATGGGTCCAATGTACGAATCTGGATAAAAAAATGTGTTCAGTATTTCTCGTTATTTCAAATTCCTGATACGAGAAGAGTAGATTTAGCTTCCATGTATCTGATAGGCAAAGCTGCTGTATGGTATAATAGCTATACGATGGGTAGAGTTAATATTACTTGGAAAGATTTTGTGGTGGATTTAAGTGCCAGATTCTAGGACGAGCTAGGCTCGAAGGTAGTTGAAGAATTTAATAAACTGCAGCAAACTGGGAGTATAGATGATTATGTAGACAGGTTTGAGGAGCTGAGATCTTGTTTGTTGATGAAGAATACAGCACTTCCTGTGAGCTACTTTCTGGACAGTTTTATAGGAGAGCTCAAACCTCACATCAAGTCATTTGTGAGGGCTATGAAGCCAGAAAATCTGTCAGGAGCAATTGAGTATGCTAGGTGCCAAGAAGAAACTGTACAAGCCATTAAGGGGCCAGAGAGGAGTACTAAACCAATGTTCAATGTCAACAAGGGACTTTTAGCTACTCCTAGTATTAAACCAGCAAGTGCAATTCCTGTGGTGAACCAAGGTTCATACCAGCTGCAGTGAGGGCAGAAAAGATGGAAAAGGGGCTTTGTTACTATTGTGATAAGCCCTTTGAGAAAGGGCATAGGTGTGTTAGGAAGGGAACCCAGCTATTTTTGGTAGAAGTGGATGGTGAGGCTAATACGGATGATGAATTGATACAATCAGATGCTGACTATTTAGTGGAAGAAGAAAACCCTCTCATTTCAGCTAATGCTATTAATGGTAGTCAAGGATTCCAGACAATGAGGGTGACAGGACACTATGGCCAGAAACCACTTCATATTCTCATAGATTCGGGCAGTACACATAACTTTTTGGACCTTGCCTTGGCTAAGAAATTGGGATGCAGGTTAGACCCTATTGCAGCCACATCGATTATAGTGGCTGATGGGAACCAATTGCAATGTAAATTCAAATGCAGGGAATTTGAGTGGAAACTTCACAAGACAACATTTAAATATGATATGCTTCTCATTCCTCTAGGAGGGTGTGATGTGGTGCTTGGTGTACAATGGCTAAGTACTTTGGGACCAGTTAAGTGGGACTTTAGCAAGCTCGAAATGGAGTTCACATACAAAGGCAGTAGACAGATTTTGAGAGGGCTTAAACACCAAGTGATTGAAGTGAAGCCCAATAATTTGGTCAAAGCCTTTAATACTTCCAGCCAATTGTGTCTGCTTCAGATTATCCCTGCCGATGATGATAGAGTTACTGATGAGGCTATTACAGACACAAGGAATAAAACTTGCCCTATACCTCTTCAAAAACTACTAGAAGAGTATGAGGATTTGTTTCAAGATTTTCAAGGACTCCCACCGTTCAGGGGAGTCTTTGACCATGCGATACCACTTCAGCCAAATGCCACCCCTGTGAACATCATGCCTTATAGGTATCCTCTACGGCAGAAAGATGTGATTGAACAACTAGTAAAGGAAATGAAACAGACAGGCATTATACAGGATAGTGGAAGTCCTTATGCTTCTCCAAGTGTCTTAGTAGGAAAAAAAGATGGGAGTTGGAGACTTTGTGTGGACTATAGAGAGGTTAACAAGCAGACTGTGAAACACAAATTTCATATACCAGTTGTGGATGAGTTAATTGATGAGCTGGCCGGGGCCACTGTGTTCAGCAAGATAGATTTAAGATCTGGATATCATCAAATAAGGGTGGCACCCAAGGACATTTACAAAACAACTTTCAGAACACACCATGGACACTATGAATTTCTAGTGATGCCCTTTGGACTCACAAATGCACCTGCTACATTCCAAAGTTTGATGAATCTCATTTTCAAAGACCAACTCCGGAAATCAGTGTTAGTTTTCTTTGATGACATTCTCATCTACAGCGCTACGTGGGAGCTTCACTATAAACATTTAAGGGAGGTATTTCATACTATGCGACAAAACCAATTGTTGGCAAAAAGGAGTAAGTGTTCTTTTGGGGAGCTTAAAGTGGAGTACCTAGGTCATTTCATCTCCGGACAAGGGGTGTCCACTGACCCCAGGAAAATAGGGGCTATCCTAAATTGGCCTACGCCCACTAATCTCAAGGAATTGAGGAGTTTCTCGGGACTTGCGGGATACTACCGCAAATTTGTCCAGAATTACGCATCTATCAGTCGAGCCCTCACTGACCTATTAAAAAAGGGCTCTTATCAATGGACGGAAGAAGCTGCATCATCCTTTCACTCTTTAAAAGAAGCTCTCTGTACGGCCCCAGTTTTAGCTCTGCCCAACTTTACAAAAACCTTTCTAGTCGAACCTGATGCTTCCCAAGGAGGAATTGGAGCGGTGTTGATGCAAGAACAACACCCCCTAGCCTTTATTAGTAGGTCCCTGGGAACAAGATGGCAGGCCTTTGTTGGAACACGGGTTTACGCCTACGTCGTACTAAACCGTGTTCGTTTTATGACAGGTTTTGATAATGCCAAACCGCCGTGACAATAACAAGGTCAAACTGAGCAAAACCAAGGCGAAAGAACATGGCATGATGAACTGAGAACCAAGAACCAAGAATCAAGAACGAAGACTTAGAATTGTATTGAGTCGGTTTTAATGTGATCAAGACCGGCACAAAATTTCAAAACATGGCTCTCTAGGCTCATTGCATCAAAATACTTTTTGTATATTCAAAATGGTTTTCTTAAGTCTTAAACCTGCCTAAAAACACTTGGAGTTTGCCCAAACCAAAAACCAAGCCATCCGGCATTCGGTCTTCAGAAACCGGCGTTCGGCTTTCGATTATCGGCATTGGTTTTTGGCGTCCGAACCAACCAAGTGGTTTTCAACTTTTAATGATTGGTTTTATCTTCTGGGCATGTTTAAATAGTTCTCCAACAAAAACGCTTCAAAAACCACCTTTCGTTTTTGGTCGTTTAGTGAAAACCATGCGAAACAGCGTAAACTTGGCTAGCCGTGGTTTTAAACTAAATGACGTGGTTTTCAAAATGTTTTACTTGATTTCTTAGCAAAATGCATTAAACAAACATTTTCAATATTTGGTCTTTATTTTGGAGAACTTACATTTTTGACATCGGCTAACGGCTGACTAAACCAACCATGGGTCTGGCTAAACCAGCCCAACAGCGATGTTGGTGCAACCAACAGCGCTGTCTAGCTTGTGTAGCTGAAAACCATGGTTTGGCGTTAAGTCTTCCAACAGCGATGTTGGATGTTAGACATCGCTGTTGAGCCAATGTTGGGTTTCCAGCAACATCTGGAACAGCGATGTAGACTACTCTACATCGCTGTCCAACCTAAGCCAAAAAGAAATGCTTCTGGCAGAAAGTTTTTGAACAGCGATGTTGACCCAGCAACAGCGCTGTCAGGCCAAACTTTCCACCTTCAAAGTCAGACCTAAACAGCGATGTTCAAGTAATGAACATCGATGTAGGGACCTGACTGTTGGAAGGAATTTAAGGCTAAAACTTTCCTAGTTTGGAAGTCAACAGCCAAAACAGCGATGTAGAGGTTTTGGACATCGCTGTTGGCATGACCGTCGCTTCCCAATTTTTAAAAACCAAGCCTAGAAAAGCGATGTCCAAGCCTAAAATAGCGTTGTCTGGGTGAATTTCAGCAGATCCAAATTTAATCAAATCCCACAAATTGTGCCAATCACCCCTTAAATGTTTTGGTCCGTTGGAGCCTATTTTTCCACTATAAAATGGGGTGTTTGGGTCTGTTTTACATATCACATTACTTCACAACTCCCACTCTTACATTGCAAATCATTCATCCTTTATTCATAGCTTTTTGAGAGCCATTTTTGTTAAGCTTGTGTTGTGTTCTTGAGCGTTCTTAGTCACTCATTATCCACTCTAAAAGAGAGTATTGTTCTTGAGTTTAGTGTTCTTAGACACTTGACAAGAGAAAATATTTCTCTTGTTGTTCGAAGGAAGGGTTGTTTCCTTAGAAGGTTCGTTGAGGTTCGTGTGACTTGAACTCTCAAGTTGTACGGGTTTGTTAAGCACCGTTAAGCTTAACGAGATAGTAGTGTAGCTCGAGAGAGTCTCTCAGGAGGCTGGACTAGCCACAAGTTGTGGTGAACCAGGGTAAAAATGGTGTGCCTCTTCCTTGCTCTTTACTTTACGCTTTTAATTTTTACTCCTGCATCGTTTTTTGTTTCAAACGCTATTCACTCCCCCTCTAGCGTTGGGACGTTTTTCTAACAATTGGTATCAGAGCCTAACTCTCTTCCAGACTTAACCGTTTGAGAGGAATAAGATCATGGGCTCTTCTTCTAGAAATTTGTACGCAGGTATTGGCGAAGGGCAATCCACCTCTAGGCCACCGCTTTTTAATGGCACAAACTACTCCTATTGGAAGGAACGGATGAGAATCTATATCCATTCCACCAACTTCCAATTGTGGTTGGTCATCAAAAATGGCGAGCAAATCCCAATGAAGAAAGTGGGAGAAACCACCGTCCCAAAAACTGAGGACGAGTTTGATGTCGAAGACATCAAGAAGGTTGAAAACTATGCAAAGGCCATCAACATACTATATTGTGCGGTCAACCCCGATGACTACCGAAAGATCTCCTGTTGCACAACCGCCAAGGAGATGTGGGACAAGCTTGAAGTGACGTACGAAGGTACCGATCAAGTGCGTGAAGCCAAGATCAATTTTCTCACCCAAGAATATGAAATGTTCCGAATGAAGGAAGGTGAGAAAATCGACGACATGTTTGATCGGTTCTCAAAGATTATAAACGATCTTCATGCTCTTAAGAAGACATATACCAACAAGGATCTCGTAAGGAAAATCCTGCGAAGTCTCACCCCCAAATGGAGATCAAAAGCCGATGCAATCTATGAATCCATTGGAGTCTCCAACGTCACCATCGACGGGCTAAGAGGTAATCTTAAAACCTATGAATCTACTATTCTAACCCCGTCTTTGGATGAACAAAAGAAAAAGGGGATAGCTCTCAAAGCCACCAAGAAACCGGTGGAAGAGGTTTCTAGCGATGACGACAACGAGTTCGGACTCGTCATCAAGAAGTTTCACAATTTCATGAAGAAGGAATTTGAGCAGAAGGGAAGAAAGCACGACGGTCCTCCCAAGTGCTACGGCTGTGGCGAGGTTGGCCACATCAAGCCAAGGTGTCCAAAAGCCAAGCACGGCAAGGACAAGCCCGGCTTCAAGAAGCAAAGGGCTTACATCTCTTGGGGTGGCGATTCCGGTGACGAATCAACCGACCAAGAGGAGGACGAAGCTGCAAATATTTGCCTCATGGCGCACGAAGATCAAAACGACGACGTCCAAGAGGTATGTACCATTTCTTCCGACTCTTATACTTTTGAAGAAATGCAAGAAGCACTTCATGAACTTTATGAAGAATTTGTTAGTGCTTCCAAAATGAATAAATCTTTAAAGAAACGTCTTTCTACACTTGAAAACGATTTTGAAAAATTGGAAAAAGGCAATGAAAAATTAAGACAAGAAAACAAATTTTTTGGAAAAAGAAGCGCTGACAAACCGGAAAGTTCCTCAGTGAATGTGAATCTTGTAAGGCTTTAAAAGAACAAGTCACTAAACTTGAGAGCACAGTCAAGAAATTTAATAGCCCACACAAAGATTTAAATTTGCTCCTTGACACTATGCATTTTTCTAAGGAAGGAATAGATTTCAATAAAAATGACGCTAAGGTTAAAGAAAACGTTGAGCCACCACCTAGACAACCATCTAAGGTTCAACGTAAGAAACCTAAAAATCAGAATAATAGAAAACCTAGTCAACGTAAGGACACTAGACAACCTAGACTAAAACCTAGGAATGAAAATGATCATGGTAGACAACCTAAGAAAAATGATTTTGTGCATAAAACCAACTTTTCTCAAGATAGAAGAAATAATGCTAGAGCACCTAGAAGAGATCAATTTCAAAACTTTCAAAGACCATCTTTTCCTCAAAATAGAAACAAAATGGTTAAACCCTCTAACTATTATGAACCTAGGCACATGTACAACCCCAACGTAGTTTGCCATTATTGCAATAGGATAGGCCATATTGCTCCCGTTTGTTACACTAGGCATAGGCATCTATCACAAAATCAAGCACACTACCATCACACACCTAACACACGAGGACCCAACGTAAATTGGGTACCTAAAACTCATAGATGTGTTTCATAGGTGTGCTTGAAAGCATCAAGTGTACTTTCGTACCTTGATAGTGGATGCTCCAAGAACATGACCGGGGATGCATCCAAGTTTCTCCAAATCAAACCCGCTAAAGGAGGAAACATAATTTTTGGAGATTATAGCAAGGGAAAGATTATCAGTATTGGTTCGGTAGGTAAATCTGAAAACTCCTCTATAGATAATGTCTTGCTTGTTAAAGGTCTTAAACACAATCTCTTGAGCATAAGTCAATTATGTGACAAGGGAAATCGTGTGACCTTTGACTCACAATCATGCACGGTAGAACGCCTTAGTGACAATAAGGTTATTCTAAGTGGTGATAGAATCGATAATATTTATATGGTTAACTTAGACAAATCTCCTTCCGGCTTTGCTAAGTGCCTCATGAGTAAGGAGGAAGACACTTGGTTATGGCACCGAAGGGTAGCTCATATGAACATGAACCTTTTGAACAAATTGGTTTCACAAAACTTAGTAATTGCCATTCCAAAACTTAAGTTTGAAAAAGACACCATTTGTGATGCGTGTCAAAAGGGGAAGCAAGTTCGGGCTTTGTTTAAGTCTAAAAACGTTGTTTCAACGTCTAGACCGCTTCAACTTTTGCACATGGATCTCTTTGGTCCTTCTAGAACGAAAAGTTTTGGTGGTAATTACTTTGCATTTGTAATTGTCGATGACTACTCTAGGTTTACATGGACCTTGTTTCTTACTCATAAAAGTGAGGCATTTCATGTTTTCAAAAATTTCCTAAAGAAAGTTCAAAATGAAAAAGACACAACCATAGTAGCCATAAGAAGCGACCATGGGGGAGAGTTCGAACGAAATCTATTTTCAGATTTATGTGACGAACTTGGCATTGATCATAACTTCTCAGCCCCACGTACACCACAACAAAATGGAGTGGTGGAACGTAAAAATAGATGTCTCGAAGAGATGGCTAGAACTATGATCAATGAGGCAAAAATTCCTAAGTATTTTTGGGGGGATGCCGTGAGTACCGCGAGCTACGTGTTAAACCGAGCCGTCATTCGACCGATACTCATGAAAACGCCCTATGACATATACAAAGGGAGAAAGCCAAACCTTTCCCATCTTCGAGTCTTTGGTTGCAAATGTTTTGTTCATAATAACGAAAAAGATAACTTGGGAAAATTTGATGCCAAGTCGGATGAAGGGATTTTTCTCGGTTACTCACTTCGTAGCAAGGCCTATAGAGTGTTTAATAAACGTACTTTGACTATTGAGGAGTCCCCTCATGTTGTGTTTTCCGAAGATAATACTCGCTTGGCGAAAAAGGCTATTTGTGATGATCTTGCAGATTCACTTGAAAGAATACACATTGAAGACGATGAGGAAGACACGCCTTTATACACCAACCCGCAACCACAACCTGAGGAAACACCTCAAGTGATGGTCGAAAATGAGGATCAAGCGGACAAAGAAGAACATGAGGAAGCCCAAGAACAAGAGGAAACCAAGTTTCCCGTCGCTTGGAGAACGAACAAGAACCATCCACTCGACCAGGTAATCGGCAGCATCAACCGCGGGGTAAGTACTCGTAACTCACTAAGGGACACCGTAGGACACATGGCTTTTGTTTCTCAAATTGAACCTACAACCATTTTTGAAGCAATAAACGACGAACATTGGACCTTGGCTATGCAAGAGGAGCTAAACCAATTCAAACGGAATGACGTTTGGGAATTGGTGCCAAGGCCCGATGATCGTATGATTATTGGTACGAAATGGGTGTTTCGTAACAAACTTGATGAAAATGGAATAATCACTAGAAACAAAGCTAGGCTCGTAGCTAAAGGCTACAATCAAGAACAAGGCATTGATTTCGAAGAAACTTATGCACCCGTAGCACGTTTAGAAGCTATTCGTTTACTTCTTGCTTTTGCATCGTCTATGGACTTTAAACTTTATCAAATGGATGTTAAGAGTGCCTTCCTCAATGGTTTTATTCAAGAGGAAGTGTATGTTGACCAGCCCCCGGGGTTTGAAGACTTTGAGTTTCCTGACCATGTCTTCAAACTCAAGAAAGCGCTCTACAATCTTAAACAAGCACCCCGTGCTTGGTACGAACGTTTGAGCAAATTTCTTTTGGATAGTGGTTTCTAAAGGGAAAAGTTGACACTACACTTTTTATCAAGAGTAAAAACAATAACATCCTTTTGGTTCAAGTTTATGTAGACGATATTATATTCGGTGCTACTAACGAGTCTCTATGCAAGGAATTCCCAACGTTAATAACAAGTGAATTCGAAATGTCAATGATGGGCGAGCTCACATTCTTTTTGGGACTCCAAGTCAAGCAAATGAAAGATGGCACGTTCATTTGCCAAGCTAAATATTG
The DNA here is from genome assembly GCA_900332095.2 of Cuscuta campestris. NCBI lineage: Eukaryota > Viridiplantae > Streptophyta > Magnoliopsida > Solanales > Convolvulaceae > Cuscuta > Cuscuta campestris. The sequence continues at coordinate 663,431 of OOIL02000526.1, forward strand.
CAAGGAGCTCCTAAAACGGTTTGAAATGGACAACGCCAAAGCCATGGCGACCCCGATGAGCACGTCTGACCATCTTGACAAAGACGAGAAAGGTAAGGAAGTAGAAGTCAAAAAGTATCGAGGTATGATCGGATCCCTTCTCTATCTTACCGCTAGTAGGCCGGATATCATGTTTAGCGTATGCCTTTGCGCAAGGTATCAATCGTGTCCGAAGGAATCGCACTTAACGGCGGTGAAACGGATCATGAAATACCTTGTCGGCACGGTTAATGTTGGATTGTGGTATCCAAAAGGCTCTTCTTGTCATCTCGTTGGTTACTCCGACTCGGACTTTGCCGGTTGCAAATTGGACCGTAAAATCACGAGTGGGACTTGCCACTTACTTGGTAGCTCTCCAGTCTCATGGTTTAGTAAGAAACAAGTCAGTGTTGCGTTATCCACAACCGAAGCGGAATATGTAGCCGCCGGTAGTTGTTGTGCTCAAATCCTTTGGATGAAGCAACAACTCGTGGACTATGGCCTTAGTATCAATCACGTCCCTCTTCGTTGTGATAATACTAGCGCCATAAGCTTGACGAAGAACCCCGTTCTTCATTCAAGGACGAAACACATTAACATTAGGCATCATTTCATTAGAGATCATGTTCTCAAAGGTGATGTCGAAATTGAGTTTGTTGAAACACACAACCAATTAGCCGACATTTTCACAAAACCTTTAGAGAAAGAGTCGTTCTTCCGCATTCAAAGTGAACTAGGAATCCTTGACTCCACGATGATCTAAGTTGTGCATCTTAACTTGTTAAACGTTTACTAACTTGAGCGTCGGAGAACTTTTTCTTTTTTGCAGGTACCCCGTTCATAAAATCAGGGGGAACCATGCAAACAGCGCTGTCCAGGAGACCCAACAGCGCTGTTGAAGGAAACACCGTCAACCAGCTTGAGCCAACAGCGCTGTACAATACATCAACAGCGCTCTCACAGGGAGTTCCCTTTTACCTTTGCTTTCCAGAAACTTTTTAAACATCGATGTCTTTTTTCAAAACATCGCTGTCTACCCTAAAACACCTTGTTTTCAACCAAAACCAGAAACTTTTCAAATATCGATGTCCTTCTATTCACCATCGCTGTCCATTTTTACAAATTTTTTCCCTATCGTAAAACAGCGATGTAGGGAGACCCAACAGCGCTGTCCTAATGGGTGCCAACCCTTACATATTTCCAGAAACTTTGGGAACATCGCTGTAGGATACCCAACATCGCTGTCCATTTGACACTTTTTTTAAAAAACTTGACGCAAAACAGTGCTGTCCAGAGGCGCAACAGCGCTGTCCCAACAGCGATGTAGCCTTTGGAACATCGCTGTTCTGGATAAAGTTTTCAAAAAAAATCCGTTGTTAACTGCATTAATTACTCCAATAGCCATATTTTTGAAAATCTGAACGTTGAGAACATCCTTTTCTATAAATTGAGACCTCCTCTCTTCACTTTTACACACACAAACACAAATCTCTTCCATATTCAAGCATATTTCATCCTCTCTACTTTTCTCTTTTGAGATTTCTTCATCATGGGCAAAGACAAGAGCAGGGCTGCCACCTCCGGGAAATCCAAGTCCAAATCCCAGGCACCGTCAACAAACTCCGAGGAGCGCCTCTACTACGACGACGGATCGTACCACTGGTTCGATTCCGAGGAGGAGCGCACCCGTTTCCTCACCTTCTTCTCCAAATGGGTTGTGGCTCCCCCACGGATCGTCCCGGAGCGCTTCTCGGAGTTGCAGGGCTACGACGATCTAGATGCGCAGCTTCATCAAGCCGGCCTATGGCCGTTCGTCTCCCGGGCTTGGAAGGAGATCAACCCGGCGCTGATCCGGGCCTTCTACTCCAACCTCCGGCGTGAGGACGACGTGCTCTACTCTCTTGTCAAGAGCACGCCGATTGAGCTTTCCGTTGAGCAGCTTGGGCGCATCGCCGGCCTCCCCTACCAAGGCGACGATGTCTCCCACTATGGCGGAGAGGATTGGGTACTCAACAACGAGGGCCTTATCCTCAACGAGCTTGGCATCACCGAGCTCATCCGCCATGCCTCAGGTCGCCCCACCATCCACTCCGCGACCCCCGAGAGCCGGCTCCTTCTCTACATCGTGTCCCGAATCATCAAGGCCCGGAAGCATGGGCACACGATCATGTCCGGTGAGGACCTCAAGCTCATCCATGCGATCATGCACACGGCCTCGATCAATTGGGCAAAGTTTGTCATGATCAACATGTCGGTCGTCGCGTCCACCGACCACGATCACCTCCTCCCATACCCGTTTGTGGTGATGGACATCCTTGAACGGTTCAAGGTAACCACCACTGTTGGCCCGCTCACAAAGGCCACAAAGCTTTGGACGATGAGCACCCAAACCTTCACAAAGCGGTCGGACAACGCCGCGCCTGCCACTGTCGCGCCACGCCGCACTGCCACTGCCACTGGGCCAGCCGAACCCCAGGCCCGGGCCAACCTTGCCTCCATCACCGACTCCCTCAACCGGCTACACTTCAAAGTTGACGGGATGGATGGCTACCTTGAGCGGCTCGACGAGGCGGTCCAACACCAAGGGTACGCCATGAACGCGTACTTCCAACGCGTTAACTACGTCCCCCCACCGTACAATGGCACGTTCTTTGGGCAAGTGTACGGTGAGGGGACGAAGACGATGCCTCCTATGCCCCGTCAAGCTCCCCGGACGAAGATGAGTTTGACGATGCCATCGATGGGGATGAGATGGACGTCAACGACGACGAGGAGGAAACCGAAGACGAAGACTAGGACACCCGTAGAATTTCTATCTCTCTTTATTTTTGTCCTGTTTTTTTCATTAATCGCTTCTGTTGTACTCCGTTATTTCCCAATTTAAATAAAATTATCTTTTATCTTTTTGTTAATGTCAAAAGGGGAAGAAAAGGGTTATGCATACACTAAGGGGGAACGTCTCTAAAAACGGGCTCGTTTGATTTTAATATGACTACTCGTTTTTAAGCACAAATTAAGGGGGAACTTTTTCATATTTTTGAAAATCAAATATCCCTTAGTATGCATATCCCCGTCTTGTTTGCCATTATCAAAAAGGGGGAAATTGTTGGAACACGGGTTTACGCCTACGTCGTACTAAACCGTGTTCGTTTTATGACAGGTTTTGATAATGCCAAACTACCGTGACAATAACTAGGTCAAACTAAGCGAAACCAAGGCGAAGGAACATGGCATGATGAACTGAGAACCAAGAACCAAGAATCAAGAACGAAGACTTAGAATTGTATTGAGTCGGTTTTAATGTGATCAAGACCGGCACAAACTTTCAAAACATGGCTCTCTAGGCTCATTTCAACAAAATACTTTTTGTATATTCAAAATGGTTTTCTTAAGTCTTAAACCTGCCTAAAAACACTTGGAGTTCGCCCAAACCAAAAACCAAGCCATCCGGCGTTTGGTCTTCGGAAACTGACGTTCGGCTTTCGATTATCGGCATTGGTTTTTGGCGTCCGAACCAACCAAGTGGTTTTCAACTTTTAATGATTGGTTTTTTCTTCTGGGCATGTTTAAATAGTTCTCCAACAAAAACGCTTCAAAAACCACCTTTCGTTTTTGGTCGTTTAGTGAAAACCATGCGAAACGGCATAAACTTGGCTAGCCGTGGTTTTCAACTAAATGACGTGGTTTTCAAAATGTTTTACTCTATTTCTTAGCAAAATGCATTAAACAAACATTTTCAATACTTGGTTTTTATTTTGGAGAACTTACATTTTTGACATCGGCTAACGGCTGACTAAACCAACCATGGGTCTGGCTAAACGACCCCAACAGCGATGTTGGTGCAACCAACAGCGCTGTCTGGCTTGGGTAGCTGAAAACCATGGTTTGGCGTTAAGTCTTCCAACAGCGATGTTGGATGTTAGACATCGCTGTTGAGCCAAGGTTGGGTTTCCAAAAACATCTGGAACAGCGATGTAGACTACCCTACATCGCTGTCCAACCTAAGCCAAAAAGAAATGCTTGTGGCAGAAAGTTTTTAAACAGCGATGTTGACCCAGCAACAGTGCTGTCAGGCCAAACTTTCCACCTTCAAAGTCAGACCTAAACAGCGATGTTCAAGTAATGAACATCGATGTAGGGACCTGACCGTTGGAAGGTATTTAAGGCTAAAACTTTCCTAGTTTGGAAGCAACAGCCAAAACACCGATGTAGAGGTTTTGGACATCGCTGTTGGCATGACCGTTGCTTCCCAATTTTTAAAAACCAAGCCTAGAACAGCGATGTCCAAACCTAGGACAGTGCTGTCTGGGTGAATTTCAGCAGATCCAAATTTAATCAAATCCCACAAATTGTGCCAATCACCCCTTAAATGTTTTGGTCCGTTGGAGCCTATTTTTCCACTATAAAATGGGGTGTTTGGGTCTGTTTTACATATCACATTACTTCACAACTCCCACTCTTACATTGCAAATCATTCATCCTTTATTCATAGCTTTTTGAGAGCCATTTTTGTGAAGCTTGTGTTGTGCTTTTGAGCGTTCTTAGTCACTCATTATCCACTCTAAAAGAGAGTATTGTTCTTGAGTGTCTTTAGTGTTCTTTTGTTGTTCGAAGGAAGGGTTGTTTCCTTAGAAGGTTCGTTGAGGTTCGTGTGACTCGAACTCTCAAGTTGTACGAGTTTGTTAAGCACCGTTAAGCTTAACGAGATAGTAGTGTAGCTCGAGAGAGTCTCTCGGGAGGCTGGACTAGCCACAAGTTGTGGTGAACCAGGGTAAAAACGGTGTGCCTCTTCCTTGCTCTTTACTTTACGCTTTTAATTTTTACTCCTGCATCGTTTTTCGTTTCAAACGCTATTCACCCCCCCTCTAGCGTTGGGACGTTTTTCTGACAGCCTTGTCGGTCTATTAAAAAGAACTTCTGGCAGTTGTCTTTGCAGTACAAAAGTGGGAGCAATACTTGATTCATCAACCTTTTATTATCAAAACTGATCTGAAAAGTCTGAAATGGCTACTTGAGAGTAACATATCCACCCCATTTCAGCAATTTTGGTTGTCTAAGCTTATGGGGTATACATATGAAATACAATACAAACAAGAAAAGGAGAACTCAGTTGCAGATGCCCTTTCGAGGCAAACGGGAGCAGAATTATTATGCTTGGCACTTTCTACCATTGACTCATCGTTGTTGGAAGACATTAAAAACAGTTGGCAAGGAGATCCCACCATACAATCATATGTACAGTCCCTACAACAGAGTAAAACAGTACCGCACTATACATGGGTGGAAAATCAGCTAAGAAGAAAAGGGAAGTTAGTTGTAGGTCCTAATGATGAACTCAAAACTAAGTTGCTAAAGTGGGGACACTCCTCGCCTGTGGCAGGACATTCGGGTAGGGAGGCCACCCTGAGAAGACTAAAGGCCGTGTTTTACTAGAAGGGGATGAACAAAGATGTTTCTCGATTTCTACAAAGATGTCTGACATGTCAAGCCTGTAAATATGAAAATTCAGCATATCCTAGACTTTTGCAGCCTTTCCAAATACCTACTGAAGTATGGAAAGATGTTTCTATGGACTTCATTGAAGGATTACCTAAATCTATGGGCATGGATGTGATCTTTGTGGTAGTAGATAGAATGAGCAAGTATGCTCATTTTATGGTTCTCTCTCATCCTTTTACTGCTCTAGAAGTAGCTGAGAGTTATCTTGATTATGTGTTCAAATTGCATGGCATGCCGAGCACTATAGTAAGTGATAGGGATGCTATTTTTCTTAGCCAATTCTGGTTGTCCCTATTCACCATTCATGGCGTTGATTTCTTGATGTCTACTGCGTATTACCCCCAAACTGATGGACAAACTGAAGTGTTAAACAGGTGCTTGGAGACTTACTTGAGGTGCATGTGTTCTCACAATCCTAAGGACTGGTGTAAATGGATTCCTCTAGCTGAATGGTGGTATAACACTACCTTCCATTCCTCCATTCACATGACCCCATATGAGGTTGTCTACTGTCAACCCCCTCCTGTACACTTACCTTACTTGCCGGGCGAGTCAATGGTGGAGGCAGTGGATAGGACCCTCCAAAAGAGGGAGGACATGATTAGGCAATTGAAACATCAATTGCAAAGAGCACAGAATAGGATGAAGCAGTTGGCCAACAAACACAGATCCGAAAGGGAATTCGCAGTGGGAGGATGGGTATGGTTGAAGTTACAGCCTTACAAACAAATGAGCGTTCAACAGAGGTCTAATGAGAAGTTGTATCCTAAATATTTTGGACCCTTTCAAATCCTGTCAAAGGTGGGTATGGTGGCCTACAAACTCAATCTACCCCCTCAAGTCAAAATTCATCCTGTATTCCATGTTTCACAACTCAAGGCATTTAGAGAGGACCTGCCAGCTGCCCCACATATCCCACAGTGGCTTCAAGGAAAAGATGGGCAAGACAGTTTGGTACCCGAAGCTATCATTTCTAGGAGAATTCAGAAGAAAGCAAATGCAGCTGGAGTGCAATTTTTAGTCAAATGGCAAGGAGTTCCTGAAGAGGAGGCTACTTGGGAGTGGTCTGACACCTTTATGAAGAACTTCCCACACTTTGAGCTTTGAGGACAAAGCTAAAGTTAAGGGGGAGAGAATGATGCAGACTTCCCCAATTATTAGCTACTTATTACTGTTTTGTCCTTTCATAATTTCCCTTTTATATCCCTTCCTTACGTGTAAGCACTGATGTGGGCTCCTATATATATTTGGTATTTGGATTGTAATGAACTAAGAATATTTTCCCAAAATATTTCTCTTCCTCTGTATTTCTTTTCTCTCTCTTTACGGTTACAAGCCTCGAGACTGTCCTTCTCATTCCTAGTAGTCTCCACGCTCCGTAACAGTAAGTTTCGTAGATCCCTTGTCGGTAGCTTCAACGAGAAAAGGCCTCCTCTTATTTTAATCCGTAAGACCCTTGAGAAAATTGGATTCTCAGATTCGTTTAAATTGGGATTACTTGATGATTCTCATGTTTTGCTGCAATTTGAATCTAAAACTGATTTTCTCCGTTGTTTATTGAGAAACCGATGGAATATTGGTTCCTCCTATATGCGAGTTTTCTGATGGACTGCAGATTTCGACCCCTCGGTGGAATCCCCTCTAGTCCCAGTTTGGGTAGGGCTAGAGGGACTGCCAATCTATCTATTTGACAAACCCACCCTTTTCTCCATTGCTAAATTATTTGGCTCTCCACTGCAAACTGATGCAGCCACTGTGAATTTGAGTAGGCCTAATGTGGCTAGAGTCTGTGTGGAGGTTAACCTTTCAAAGGAACTTCCCAAGGCTATTTGGATACACTTAGGTAGCTCATCCTACCTTCAACCCCTTCTTTTTGAAAATATGCCATCCTATTGTAACTCCTGCCATCAATTGGGTCACAAGTCCTGCAAGTCAGGAACCAGATACTCTCGCTGGGTTAGGAAAACCAAGCCAAGAGGCAAGGCTGTGGCCCCTCGCCAGCCGATCTGTTTTCCTAGCAGTGCAGCTGTGCCAACCTCTACTACCCCCATTACTTTTGGTAGCTTTGAAACTGGTCACCAGTACGTCACAACAAAGGACATAGGGCCATGCCCTACAATGAGCAAGAATGGTCCTCCACCACGTTTGGACAGTACTGCTTTGGCCCCTATAACTGATGCCAACTTGACTTTAAATGGCCCTCCCCTTACAGGTTTGGACAATACTCCTTTGTCCCTCCCAACAGATGCTAATTTGGATGCCTCCTACTTGGAATGTGCTCAACACCAAGATACCAAAGACAGCCCATTACTGACTGGTCCATGTGAGCTTGAATTCACGAAAGAAGGACCCTCCTACCCCGTTGAACAGAATTTGTCACCCCAGATCCTCCCCTAATCTCAAAATTATGGTTATGACCCAAATCATACCGATGAAAATATGAGAGCACACGAGACTCACCGTGAGTCCTCGGATGGCACTCCATCAGACACTACGGTCCCTCCCATTGGAAATGATTATGCTTTATCTGATCCATCTACCCACACCAAAGTTCATGCTGGAAAAGATGACGAGGCCGGTAAGGATGCTCTCTCCGAGGCAGAACCGGTTTCACCCCACACCCAGGAGGGGAATACTAACATTTCTTTTGAGCCTAGGTCTTTTTGCAGGTATATCAAGGTCACTGAACAACGAAGCAGCCCTTCGTTACAAGAATTCCAAAAATTGAGCTTCACGGAGCAAATTGCAGAACTGAAACGAGGGCACCAACAACTCAACTTCAAGCAACCAAAAACTCCATTTCAATACAAGGTATAGGTCCAAAACTTGACGATGCCAATCTTTTTGAAGTCGAAGTCCTTCAAGACCATGATGAAAATGAAACTCATGAAGAGAGCGATCCTGAAATTCCAACCATTGAAATCCGCCATAAAGGAGAACCTCCTGACGTGACGATCCAGACGCGCAGTGGTCGTGTTCCATATGCGGGGCGTGGCCAAAATACTCGCGGGAGGGGGCGTGGAATACGCGGAAGACGTGGCAACCACAACCCATCCTAGTCCTCTTAAATTATCTTTTCACTTTCTATTGCTATCCACCTGTTTTGGATAGTATTATTTCCTTTATGAGGGCTTTGGTCTAGTCCTCCCTCTTTTGTATCTCTACCCCCCCCCCCTCTTTCCCATTATTAAACATCACATTTATATATATATATATATATATATATATATATATATATATATATATATATATATATATATATACACACACATACACACACACACACACATACATACATACATACATACATACATATATGTGTGTGTGTGTGTGTGTGTGTGTGTGTGTGTGTGTGTGTGTATACTCCCTCCGTCCAAAAAAGAACTTCCCGGTTTGACTGGGCACGGATATGAAGAAAAGTTAAATTTTGCTTTGACTTCCCCAAAATACCCTTACACCTACCCGTCCTCAATCCTCACTTCCTTCTTTGAACAAACATACAATCTCCTTCAACCATTACTACCACAAAAATTAACTTTTTCACACCTAAAATTAGATTGAAGAATTGGTGAAATCTGGGAAATTTGTAGTTAGAACTATGAACAAATATGGGAAGCTTTGGGGAAAAAAATTAAATGGGCATAGATTGTTGGCTAGTGAAGATGACACATGTTAAATATGTTAAGATAATATTCCATATTTAATATGATTCTTATATATATGGTAGATTCCATAATTGTATAGGATTCCATTTAATGTAATTTCCTTATACTACACTCTCCTACATGTATATAAGGGGAGGTAAATATTTTGTAATAATCATTGGAAATATACAATTCTTCATGGTATCAAAGCCATTCCTACGGTAATCCCGAACCACCTCCTCTCTCTCCCTTTCACGGCGCAGCCCTTCTCCCTCTTGCTGCCGCCGAGTCATCTCCCCTCTCCGGCGAAGGAGTCACCGGTCCCTTTCCTTCACTAGCCACCTTCTCCCTCTCTCTTTGTCAACATGTCATCAGAAAAATCTGTCTCTACTTTTACCACCACTGCAAATACCCCTCATCTTGCTTTTACGACCGTCTCTAATGTCAAACTACAAGTACCCATCACTCTCAGTTTCTCGGAACCAAACTACAAGAAGTGGAGTCGTCTTTTTCTTCTCTTGGTCAGACGGTTCAATCTTGAAGGATTCGTCACCGGTGAGAGAACCTCCACCGGGAAAGATGGTATTGAATGGCTTCAACTAGATGCCCTTATTCAAGGATGGATTCTTTCAAGAATTAACGATGAGGTTTCCGATCTCATCATCTCCTCCACCACATCTGCAGCAGATTTATGGAAAGCTATACACAACCTATTTCATGACAACAAAGCGGCCAGAGCTATGCAATTGGAGCACCAATTTTACAACACTGTCAAAGGCACGTCCACCATCACAACTTACTGTCAAACCCTTCGGAATATTGCCGATTGGCGGGACGATGTGGATGCCTCAGTCACCGAAAACCAACTTGTTCTCCAAACCCTACGTGGTCTCCCGGATGACCTTGGCAAGCAAGCCTCCTTCCTCCAATTCCAAAAACCGCCGCCGACGTTCATGGAAACGAGATCGGCCCTTCTTCTCTTGGAACAACAAAATCAGCCTCTCATCACTGCCGGCGAAGGAGGTTCCGCCCTCGCAGCCACCATCTCTGGCCCGCAGGGTTTCGGCGGTGGAGCGAGCCGGGTGCAGGGCTTCGGCGGCGGCGGAGGTCAGCAGCTCGGATACAGCAGCGGCGGCGGAGGTCAGCAGCTCGGCTACAGCAGCGGCGCCGGGCAGTCCCAGGGCAGCGGCGGCGGCCGTGGACAGACGGCTGGTGGTCGCGGAGGTCGCCTGGTGCACGGTCGCGGTCGAGGTCGGAACAACGGTAGGGGCATGCGGCAATCCTTCGGGCATTTGGATAACTAGCAGATCCCCAATTCTTATCCCAACCCAAGCCAAGGAATATTGGGCCCACGGCCCAATTCCTTTTCTCACCCAGCCCATGCTTATTTAACTCAGCCCACTTACCCCAATTACCACACCTACACCAATTACCCAAACCAATACCCTCCCTATCCTACCCAAAATCCCCCCTACCCGAATTACCCCAACCCCAGCCCCTATCCGCCAGCCCCCCACCCCCACAGCTCTGGCCCACCAATTTGATACAATGACCCTCCGTGAACCCACATGGCTCATGGACACCGGTGCCTCACACCACATTGCTTCAAACCCATGTACTATTTCCCAGGTTTATTCTTCACCTTTAAATTCACCACCTCTCATCACTGTAGGTAACGGATCCAAAGTACGTGCTACGGCAGTTGGTAAACATATTTTTCCCACCTCCCCACCCCTATCTCTCAATAATGTCTTAGTCTCCCCTCACATTATCCATAATCTCATTTCTGTTCATCAATTTACCCATGATAATAATTGCACTATAGAAGGATCTTCAGACGGGAACCGTGATTCATCGCTCCAATAATGACGGTCCTCTTTACCCTCTGCGCACACACCCTCCTGTAGCCCAGGTCCACGCAGCCATCGTTGACACACAAACGTGGCATCGTCGTCTTGGTCATCCTAGCCCAGCTGTTCTTCATGGAGTCCCTTCTTTGTCTGCTCTCATTAATAATAAACATTTTAAAGATACTTTAAGTCATGCTTGTCAGTTAGGAAAGCATGTTCGTCTTTCTTTTAGTTCTTCTGTCCAAATTTCAAGTTTTCCATTTCAATTAATGCATACTGATTTATGGCAATCTCCTGTTCCTAGTATTACTGGCTTTAAATTTTACATGCTTCTGCTAGATGATTTCTCACACTATTTATGGGTTTTTCCTCTACGTCACAAATCTGATGCTTTTTCCCAACTAAAATCTTTTTTAGCCTATGTGAAAAATCAATTTAACACCACCATTAAGGTTGTACAATGTGACAACGGAACAGAATATCGCAACACTCCTCTCCAAAATATTTTTAATGATCTAGGCATACTCTTCCGTTTCTCCTGTCCCCACACGAGTCAACAAAACGGACGTGCTAAGTGAACTATCAGAACCATCAACAACACCATTCGGACGCTCCTCTTCCAGGCCCAGTTACCCCTGAATATTGGGTTGAAGCCCTTCATATGGCCTGCCATCTATTTAACCTCCTACCCACCACCACTCTTCAAAAACGTACCCCCCACGAAGTGTTTTTTTAAACCCCACCCTCTTACTCTCATCTCCGTGTTTTTGGATGCCTTTGCTATCCTAACACCTCAGCCACCGCCCCTCATAAAATTTCCCCTCGATCGACCCGTTGCATTTTCCTTGGCTACCCATCTAATCAACGCGGTTTTCGATGTCTCGACTTAACCATCAACAAAATCATCACTTCTCGTCATGTTGTTTTTGATGAAACAGTTTTTCCCTTTAATCATGTCACCACACCTTCAGACCTTCAATTCCTTGACTCCATGGAGGACACCATCCCCTATCATCTTCACCAAATTTCCTACCCCACCTCACCCCGTTCCCCACAGCCTAGCACACACACGGCCCAAAACCCCACCCTCTCTCTCACCCCTCACTCGACCCAACCTCCCTCCTCTCAATCGGCCCACACTCC
>OOIL02000526.1:686568-707414 GCA_900332095.2 Cuscuta campestris
CTAGATTTATCAAACCTGCGTGTGTTTGGTTGTGCTGGTTATGTGCATCAAATGAATGATAAACTCGAACCAAGATCTAAACTATGTGTTTTCTTAGGGTATCCTGACGGGGTAAAGGGTTATAGGTTGTGGGTAAAAGGCGAACCAGGTTTCAAAATTGTGATAAGTAGAAATGTTGTTTTCAATGAAAATAATTTTCCTTGTTTGTCCTTGCCTATTCCCAATGTTGAAAATGTGGCTCCAAATGAGGTGGAGCAATTGCCTGTTATCATTCCTACTGATGTGCATGTAGAAACTAATGAACATGTTGATTCACACACTAATGAAGATGAGACTATTTCTAATGAGGTGGAGCATGATAGTGTAGAATCACATGTTGAAAATGATTTGCATGACTATCAACTTGCTAGGGATAGAAATAGAAGAACCATTAGCAAACCTGCGAGATATGTTGATGACTGTAATATGTCTGAGTTTGCTTTTCATGTGTTTGAATCCCTTGAGTGTGATGAACCTAAGACTTATCATGAAGCATTAGAATCTAAATGTTCTGAAAAATGGGTTAGTGCTATAAAATGTGAGATGGAATCCCTTCGTGTTAACCAAACGTGGAAACTTGTGCCAAAACCTGAAAACTGTTCTCTTGTGGACTGTAAGTGGTTGTTTAAAATTAAGCAAGAACCTGAAAATGTTAGGTTTAAGGCTAGACTTGTGGCTAAGGGATTTACTCAAAAGGAGGGAATAGATTATGTAGAAATTTTTTCTCCTATTTTCAAGTTCACCACAATTAGAATCATGTTGTCTTTAGTTGCTCAGTATAATTGGGAATTAAAACAAATGGATGTGACTACTGCTTTCTTACATGGTGATCTTGATAAAAATATTTATATGCACCAACCTGAAGGATTTGTTGATCCTAAGTTGCCTAATCATGTGTGTTTGTTAAAAAAGGCTTTGTATGGTTTAAAACAATCACCTAGGCAATGGAACATTAAATTTGATAATTGCATGAAGAACTTTGGTTTTAAGAGAAGTAATGCTGATCACTGCTTGTACTTCAAGAACACTTTCTCTGTTCCTGTTTTTCTTCTCCTTTATGTGGATGATATGCTAATCATTAGTCCTAACTTAAAGTCTATTGAGCATGTTCAAAATTATCTTTGCAAAAATTTTGACATGAAAGATTTAGGAGATGCTAGAAAAATTCTTGGCATGAATATTGTTAGGGACAGAAAGAAATCTACTCTTGTTTTAAATCAAAATTCCTACATTGATAAGATTTTGAGTAAATTTGCTATGTCTGATGCTAAACCTGTGGATGTTCCTTTAACTGCTCACTTTGTGTTGAGTAAGGATATGTGCCCTAAAACTAAAGCTGAAATTAATGAAATGAAAAGTGTGCCTTATTCGAATGCTATTGGTTCTGTGATGTATCTCATGATTAGCACTAGGCCTGATATTGCTTATGCTGTTAGTTGTTTGAGTAGATACATGTCTAATCCTGGTATGGCTCATTTGAATGCTCTAAAATGGCTTTTGAGATACTTAAAATCTACTAGGAATGTTGGTTTAACTTTTTCAAGAAGTGATAAAAGTGTTAGATTAATTGGCTATGTGGATTCTAACTATGCAAACGATAGGGATAATAGAAAATCCACTACTTCCTATGTGTTCACTTTGTGTGGTTCTTGCATCAGTTGGAAATCTCAACTTCAACATATTGTTACTTTATCTACTACTGAGGCTGAGTATGTTGCTGCCACAGATGCGTTTAAAGAAGCCATTTGGCTTAAAGGTCTTTTATCTGAAATATGCTTGCTCGATAAGAATGTGGTTGTTTTTTCTGATAGTCAATCTGCCATTCAACTATGCAAAAATCCTGTTTTTCATGATAGAACAAAACATATTGATGTTAGGTTTCATTTTATTAGAGACATAGTTGAAAAGGGAATTGTCATGCTGGAGAAAATTCCTACAGAATCTAATCCAGCTGACATGGGTACTAAGTGTTTACCTGTTGAAAAATTTACCTTATGTCAAAAGATTTTAAACCTATCTCTGTGATTGTGTGCTGATCTTTTGTTCTTTTTTTTTTCTTTTTTTTTTAGTCTTTGTGACTTTTGCTTTTCTTTTGTTTTTTGAACTCGATGACCCAATGGTAGAGTTCGACTCTTCGTGAGTTATTTTTTGGCATGCTTTGTGATGTTGCCTAGTCTTCGTGACTTGAGAGTACTTAGTGAACTCTCCACCACTACGTGTGTTGCCATTTGTTGATTACACATTTAGTGGTTATTAGGCTATGATGAGTCCCGCGGTTCTTTGTCGAACTATGTGCACTACTTTGGGCCAAAGGTGGAGATTGTTAATTTATTTGGGGTTGGCCCAAACATATTAATAATATTTGACACCCAACCCAGCAGCCCATTTCTCTTAGCCCATCTCTTTATTCCTAACCTAATTAAGCTTACCTTAATTAGCTCCTAAATCTCTACTATAAATTAAGGCTTCCCCTTTGTGTTTCTATACCGTGCAAAACTCCTTTCTCTCTTTGTGAGGCTTCCGTGTGGGTTTATTTCTTCCTTTGTGAGTTGATCTCAGTTCTTCTCCGTTTCTTTGTGAGTGGAGTGTGGCGAGGTTGGGTTGGGGTGTTGCTCCTTTTGGTACCCTTGTAGTGCACAACTACGGACCGAATTTTACGGGTGACCTGAGCCTAATCGGAATAAATAAATACACATAACACCTTCCTCCATAACCATTGGTCTCCTCACCTCACCTCTTTATCACCTCCATGCGTATGACATCTCCACCAATCTTATCCACCAACTCCTCCTCTTCTTCTTCTTCCTCTTCTTTCTTCATCTCAACTCGCCAATTTCCTCCCTTTTTAGATCTGTTTGAAATTTTCTCTTGTCATCTTCCTCTCTTTTTTAGATCTATTTGAAAATTTGCTCGCCACCTTCTTCCCTTTTTCTATATCTATGAAACTTTTTTTTAAAATTTATTTGAAAATTTTAGAAATTGCAGGGGCCGGAGGCGAGGGAGCAGTCAGAGGTAGCCGCAGAGCAGCATGGCGGCTGTTAGAAGTCGCCGCGGAGCGCGAGGCAGCAGGATTCGTCTCAGAATTTTTAGATCCGTTCTACGATTCCAAAGCTTTAGATGTGGATCAGGTTCGCCGGTCGCCGTCCCCGCCGGCGAATCCGTCCCGCGTCGCTTCCGGAGCGGGATGCGGCTCCAAACCGCCGAACCCGTGCAACCTAGCCAGGGGATGCTTTTGGTCCCCGGCGTGAAAAAAAATAGACGAAGGAAAAGAGCTGATGAACAAAAGAAGAGGGGTGGAGGGTATTTTAGTAAAGTCAATGACATTTACACTTTTTCTTAATCTTCGTGCCCGATCAAACCCTGAACGTTAAAAATGGACGGAGGGAGTGTGTGTGTGTGTCTATATATATATATATATATATATATATATATATATATATATATATATATATATATATACACACACACACACACACACACACACACACATGTTGTGGCTTGAATTAAAAAAACTAATATACGAGTAAATAAAATAATATTTCCTATTTTTATAAATAAAGAATTAATTTATAATTTAACTTAATTTACTTCAATTGTGTCATTAAGTAAAAATAATATTTACTTATTTAAAAGAGCTTATAAATAAATAGTGATTTGAAATTTCTTAACCATTTTTCCTAGTATTTAAAAATATATATAATATTTTGTAACATGCATTCCATATCAATTATCAATGAGTTTTGGATTTTAGTTTTAAAAACTATATATATATTTTAAGCATTTGTTAAAAACATTTTAAATAGAGATTATTTAAAACAAATCGAAGGCTGTTACCACTTAGCATCTTAGCAGAGATGGTTTGTGTCTCCTTCTCCCATGCAGTCCCGTGTTCGAATCCCCAGTGGTGTTTTATGAAAAAAAATCTTTAGGGCAGAACCAAAAACCAGTTCTGGGGTGAGATCGGCCGGTTTTCTCTGGTTTCTACCGGTTTTCAGTGCTTCACTACGGATTGCGGTCTGATTACCTGGACCGGACCGGTTAGGTATCCGTTCCGAATCGGCCGGTCCGGTCCGGTTTTTAAAACTATGGATACATTTTTTACTTGTCGAATGCGTGGATTTAACCTGACTAAGAACCTCCCACTGAGTTGTTCTTCACTTATTGCTCTCTCTGGCAGATACACAACTATGTTCTGTAGTAGTTCTATAAATTCCCTCACAGTGGATTCACCTTGTGTTCTTGATGAGAATACGATTTCCGCACGATCACGATCAGCTGGCGAAAAAATTGATAAGCAATAAATTCTTCAACAAAGATTGGCCATGTTGGTTGGCCTTCAATCTTTTTCCTAGTTCATTGCCACCATATACGAATGTGTCCGGCTAATAACTCTTCAGCAACACGACATTGAAATCTCTTAAGCATCACCAAGTCATGAAAAACTTTGATGATCTGAGTTGCTTCAGCCAGGCATGTGCTCTAGTTGCATCGAGATTTCCATCATAGACATGACATCCGTTGTTGATAACATCAACTAAAATCTTTATGTAGTCAGAGTTCGATGGGTCGATGTTACCTAAAAGTAAAGGAACTTCTCAAGTTGTTGAAGCTGGTGTAGGCGTTATTAGTGGAGGGTTTGGACTCCGTGTTTCCTTCACAGTTGGTATTCCATATGTTGTCGTGATCTGAGGTTGCATGGGCGTCATTGATGGTAAGCTGTTCTGTGTCATTTGTATTGGAACTCGTACATAAGCATGCTCCCTTGGGGGTTGGAGTATGTCCTCTCTTTTGTTTGGATACTAGCGTCCCGTGGAGGCGTGGACTCGACAGAAGTCTCGGCTCTTCTTCTCAATGAAGCCATATTCCGTTCTGAGTTTATATGTAAGCTTCTCTCTATTTTTCTTTCTTTCCCTTTTTGGTTGTGTATGCTTCTGGCAATCCTCATCTTGAATTTATAGTTGGGGTTGAGATATACAGCATTATTATCGTAGATGTATAGCCTTTGGCCTATAGGATCGTCTTTAAATCTTTGTCGTTGTTTACCCATGAATTGAATATGACGTAAAACCCCCAATAGTATTGCACCCGTGGTTTGACTACTACATGAAGCATACAATAATCCTTTGCCCGTGATTTGAAAAGGGTGGATATGCGGTGGCGGCCAATCTTGCAAATCAAACTCAATGTCATAGTCACATAACTATTTATACCATAGTCTTCATATTATCTACGTCTAATCAACGTTATGTATGCAATTTTACTCATTACCTATTGTAGATTTGTTATCCTATTCATTCCTCGTGGTCGATATGAATTCTAATAAGAGGATTCCTCTTGTTTCTTTCTTGATCTTGGAGTAGTAGATTTGTCGTGACTTCATTATATTGAGATATCTGCATTTTCTGTTAGTAGAATCACTTCACATGCTTCTGACGTACTTCTTGATACCTTTCCTTCCATATGGTTTTCTAACGTTTGTATGTAGATTCACTCCTATAATGCGTTTCAAATTCGATACATATGTCTTATTCGATATGGTTTGTGAGGCTCTATTCGTGTTCTTTTAAAAACGACGAATTCACTTTTTGGGGAAAATTCACATTGATTTAACAAAGTCAAAATTGATTTAACTGGCCTTTATTCAAAAGAGTTCTTTAATTTAATTCATATTATTTATTCTCATGATTATCATTTCAAAGTTCACATCATAAACACATTGTTCATTTATTCTTAATTTGGGTCTCTACTTAGGTTCCCATTCAAGATAACACAATAGTCAGCATATGGGATTTATCTCTATGAGATTTATCCAGATTATGATATTGGATATCAGAACATATTTTATTTTGGCTCAAAGCCTAACAACAATTTACTTTAATCAAACAATTTGTTTATTTGAATAATAATTTAATGTAACTTTTAGGGTATATTTTGGGGCGTTACATGAACCCTCGCGGGAGCATGTATCAGGGTAAGCGAATGGCATATAGCCTCGCGCTTGCTGCATCATGGCCATCACTTGGTGGTAGCCCTGTAGCTCCTATGCATTGGCTGTGAATTCAGCCAAACTTAACGGGATCAACATAGGCGGCGTCACCCCCCGACATGGGTAGTGAGCCTGGAAACATCAAGGATATAGTTTCCGAGCATCGAAGTGGGAGTTGACATGATTGGAATCATTCCCATGGATCCCACAGGGATGACCGGAAAATAAGTTGCCCTACGCTTATCATTGTTACCGGAGTGGCAGGAGTGTTGAGTTCCGACACGATCAGGCAGAAACGATGGGGTGAGTGCTAAAAGACATGATTGTGGATACTTCGCAAGGTTAGAAAAATTGACCTGTCAACTTTTTCGAAAGACAGGTTCCACGATCGGCGCCAAATGATGGTGTAAATTTGACTGGGTATGACCTAGTGAAACGGACTTTTCTAGGTAAGCCAAACACTCAAGAAAGTAAGAACACGAGAGTGACCAAGACGAGGAAAGAATTCCTGTTTTCGAACTAATATTTATTGCTATGTCTCAAGAGTGTACAAGTATGTGTATGAATGATAGAATGTTCCTCCTCGTCCTCTTACAATCTATTTATATAGGGTGGAGGAGGTTAATTAAGGTAATAAGCCCCTACTCAGGTGCTGGCCTAGCGCCAATCAACTTAAGTATAAGGAAACATGTCAAATAATCCTCTAACCCGCTGCTCATTGACTTACTCATAAATGGGTGCCAATCTCGCCACCAATCAAGTCGTCCAGCGATGGAACGCGATTATTGCTCCGCCTTTAAGTCTTAGAAAGGATGAGCTAGGACAATAGGATTGCTCCGTACTCATCATCGCCTAGGTGTGCCCATCATCCCAACCCTCCATATCGTACCAAGCCCATCCGAGGGGTTATCTCCTGGATCAACTCTCGTTATGTCCATGCAAATATATGACTAGTCACTTATGGAGAAAGATTTGACCAATCATTTTTCCCGACTTTTTGTGCCCACAAACACTACTCAAGTTATGACTGGTCACTTTCTGACCTGTCACTTTTTGGAGATTCTGGCCAAGTATTAGTTATACCCATCATTCACCACAGGTAAATACTTTTTTCAGTCATTTTTGAAAGAAATTGGAAGGAGTTAAAAAAAATTGGAAATTAATTTTTCCAACCCAAATAAATAGGTCCTTAGGATCGCAATACCGCAACTTTGGTGTTTAGTCAATTGTTAAACTATTTTTCTTAGGAATGTTAGAGCTTATTTATGTTATTTCAAATTTTTCTAATATTCAATTTTAAAATTCCAACTCAAAAAAAGAAGCAATCACTTAATGAGTAGAGGTACGGCTGTACCTGTACTGGTAATCTTTTTAGGAAAAATTATCCAAAATAATCCCAATTTAACCTGGTCTTTCAAAAATAATCTCAACTTTCAATATGGTGCATAATAATCCCAACTTTATTGAAACTTGCAAGTTTTGGATCGTCATTAAGTTTATAACGACAGGCTAATAGAAATGCCTGTTTTGCGCAAAAAAATAAAAGTCGGGATTTTTTTGATGAACTTATTTATTTATTTATTGAAATTTTCATTTAAATTTTTGAAATTAATTTCTACCTCCATTTCTTTTTGTTTTTTAAAAGATTATTCTTACCTTAGAAAAAAAAAATAGATATAAAAAATAATGAAAATGAGAAAAATAACTAAAATCATATAAAATTAATGAAATAAATAATTTAATCCATAGAAATTAAACTGAAACTGGTAAGAAATAAAATAAATATATACAGAGTGGTGGGTTTTAACATTTTACACATTAAAAAAATTCTTAATGTACTACTTATTTTTTAAAAGAACAAGCCGTCCGGTAAGTTAGAATTATTCTAGATAATTTTTTTTCTACAAAATAAGAAGTGATGCATTAGTACTTTGTATAGTGTGTAAGATATTAAAACACATCACTCCGTATATTTTTATTTTTCTTACCAATTTAAACTTTCAAGTTAGTTTCTATTGATTACCTTATTTATTTTATTATTTTTGTATCATTTTAGTTACTTTTCTCATTTTTTGGTATTTTTGTATCTATTGTTTTTATTTTTTTAAAGTTAGACTAATCTTTAGAAAAGGAATAAGAATGATGGAGGTAGAAAGTAATTTTAAAAATTTTAGTAAAATTTTCAAAAAACATAATAATAATTAATAAAAAATAATCCCAACTTTTATTTTGTGGCGCAAAATAGGCATTTTCGTTAACCCGCCGTTAGAAACTTAACGACGACCCAAAACTCAGAAATCTGGATTATTATGCATCACACTTGACTTATTTTTTTAAAGACCAAGTAAAATTGGGATTATTTTAGATAAGTTTTCCATCTTTTAGTCATTTGTCATTTCTAGTAATCTTTTTTTTCTGCAAATTATATCGTACAGCCGGCTGTACGGGAAGAACCATACAGCCGGCAAAAATTAGCGACCAAGTGGAGCGCGATCGAGGCAAACCCTATGTGCGGTTGATCGGAAAAAGAAGGCAGTACAAAGCAGCGGGGGAGCAGATATGCAAAGGTGATGGTGATGCGAAGGTGATAGTGAAGACGATGGTGGATAAGAAGAAGGGTTCATAGGGAATCGAAGGGTTCATGGGGAAGTGAGAAATTTTTAGTCCGAAATAATTCAGCATTTGGGTGAGGGAGAAGAAGAAGGGTTGGAGATTGATTTTAAACTAAGTGGAATGGATGAATGGTACTTTAGTTGAGAATTAACATTACTTTATTTGACAATAAGTACCACTTTGTTTCAGAATAAATCTTATGTTATTTGATAATTGTATGAAATAATTGTGTGAGATCAAATAACACTTTACCTTAAAATGAGTAGTACCCGAATGTGCTTATTTCTAGATACATCGGGCTGTACCATATACCTTCTCTTTTTTTATCTCTTTTTTATCCATTTATTGTAATTTCTCGTCCCTTTTTTTTTAAAAAAATAAAGAGATCGTTAACCCTAAGAGTCCGGGAACAAAGCAAAGATGGGTGCGAACGAAGGGGGTGGTGGGTTCGCGGACGGCGTGGTAGATCCGAGCGAACAGTTCCATCGGAACGAGGCGATATCT
Source organism: Cuscuta campestris (assembly GCA_900332095.2). Taxonomy (NCBI): domain Eukaryota; kingdom Viridiplantae; phylum Streptophyta; class Magnoliopsida; order Solanales; family Convolvulaceae; genus Cuscuta; species Cuscuta campestris. The sequence goes on from OOIL02000526.1 coordinate 695,711, forward strand.
GCTGTAGCGGACGATGGATTTCTTGGTGAAGAGGATGATGACTATGAGGATCTTTATAATGATGTTAATGTCGGCGAGAATTTTCTCCAGTCTCTTGGAAAGAGCGAGGAAATAGGGTTTGGAAATGAAGAGGTTGTTGAAAAGTTGCCGCCGAATGCTACTCCTGTGCAGACGCTCAGTGCTGCCGAAGGTGATCAGAAGGCAGAGAAAGAGCAAGAAGGTGGGGCTATGGAACCGGACAAGTTTCAAGGTTATCCGACTATGGGGTCTAGGGCGAGCGAAATGGGAGCTAAGAGTTCAACTCTTCCTTCAAGTGGATCAGGGACCCTGGCTAGTGAGCAAAGGGTTGAGTTAGGTCATTCGTCTGGTAAAGTAGCTGATAAAGGGGAACATGCTTCAATTGGTGATGCACAACATCAATGCATAGCTCTGCCGCCTCATGCTGCCCCTGTTGAAAACTTTGTTAATGTAGTAAGCGCAGGAAATCATAACATGGACAGACAAGTTGGAAATATGATTGGCAACATTGGCAATGAGGGAGTGTTTGGGGTTTGTGGTGGAGATGGATCTGTTGGGGGAACTCTTCTTTTTGTTGGCGATTTGCACTGGTGGACAACTGATGCTGAGCTAGAGGCGGAGTTGAGCAAATATGGGCCAATGAAGGAAGTGAAATACTTTGATGAGAAGGCTAGTGGGAAGTCGAAAGGGTACTGTCAGGTTGAATTTTTTGATCCTGCAGTTGCTACAGCATGCAAAGAGGGGATGAATGGGCATATCTTCAATGGTAGACCGTGTGTTGTAGCCTATGCATCTCCGTACACTGTGAGGAAAATGGGTGAATCTCAAATAAACAGAAACCAGCAGACATTTCAGACTTCTGTATCTCAAGCAAGGAGAGGCCCTGGAGATGTCATGGTTAAACCTGGTGGTAACAATATTGTCCCAGGTGGTAACCATCAAGGTATTGGAGATACCAATAGAGTTTATGGACGAGGAAATTGGGGTGGTAGGGGAGTTATTCACGGGATGGGGAATAGGGCTCCTCTTGGTTCTATGAGAAACAGGCCTGGGGGCATGGGGGGACGTAGTTCAATGGTAAATGGTGGTGGTGCAATTGGACAAGGTATTGGTGGCACACCATCATTGTTGCATCCTCATACAATGATTGGTCCGGGGTTTGATCCTGCATTTGGAGGATCAATGGGTCGAATGGGAAGCTTTGGGGGATTTTCTGGTCCACCAACTCCTTATTCAGGAATCATGCCTTCGTTCCCACCTTTAGCAAATGTTGGATTGCCTGGTATTGCCCCCCATGTCAACCCAGCATTCTTTGGCAGAGGGATGCCTATGAATGGTATGGGAATGATACCTGGCACTAGTGAGGGGCCTCCAAATATGGGAATGTGGTCTGATATGAATATGGGAGGATGGGCTGGTGAAGAGCACGGAAGTAGAGCTGCTGGTGAGTCAAGTTATAATGAAGAAGCTGTATTTGACCCTCAACCTGGAGAAGCAAGTCATGATAGAGGCACATGGCATGCTGGGTTAAAAGAAAAGGACAGAGGTGGAGAGCGGGACTGGTCTGGTGCCTCAGACAGAAGATATAGGGGTGAAAAAGAACCCGGATTTGACAGGGAGATGCCTCTAGAAAAGGATATTGCTCATGATCATGATTGGTCGCCAGAGAGGAATCATAGAGATAGCAGAGAACATGGAAGAGTGAGAGAGCCTGAGCGATCTAAAGAGAGAGGCCGTGGTCGTTATGGGGACAGGGATCGTGGACATGATCGTGAGCGTGACAATCGTAGGGATGCTGTCCATTATCGGCACAGGGACCCTGAACTTGAATACAATGATGATTGGGACAGGGGAAGATCATCAAGAACTCATGCAAAGTCAAGATTGTCACATGAGGAAGAGCAACGTTCAAGATCCAGGGACACTGAATATGGGAAAAGGCGGCGTATGGCTTCTGAGTAATCTATTTGAGGGCATTTGTCAAAAAAAAGAAGAGGAAATATGTATTGCATGAAACAATTTTTGCATATATATTTTGGCCTTCATCGTAACTCATGGATACATTGCTACATCCAATCGACATTATCTTTGGTAATCGTTTATGCTTGAGTGATGGGATCTTTTCCACTTTCATGGTGTATTCTCTTACCAATTCAAGTAAGTTCCCTGCATCCATACTTGTTTTGTACTAACGTTAGCATCTTTTGATCTCCATTTGTAGTCATGTGTCCCGATGTCCTATTAAATATTGAGTAACTATTATTGTTTTCACTACATGTTTTTGATTCTCAACTCCGAATTTTTAAATTACCTGCTGCACAAGATTCATTTTTGAGGAACTAATTAAGATCCTGGAGTGAAGAATCTGAATCAGTAGGTTACATTCTTTCTACTGAAAAAGAAGGAAAATAAAATTTAGATACAACTCCAAACAAGAAAACATTATACCACAGGTCAATTCTATATGCATTAAAATTGAATTTATGGTTTCTTCTGAAGTCATATTGGTGACTTAGCTACTCCGTATCTCTTAAATGTGAATCATTAGGTTACATTCTTTGCTAACATGATATTTTTTCACATGACTCTGGTTTCATCTTATTTAAATTTACATTCTTTTAGTTGTATTATGACTTTGTATGTGCATTTATTAGTACTTCATATCCCTCCTCCCCAAAGAAAGGGAGAGAGAGTCCTCTTTGAAGGAAGTTGTATTGTCACTCTAATGGTTTCCCTTTTCAATTTGAGCATTTTCAATAAAAAACAGCCTTTCATGCTGGATTATGTGTTTGCTTTAGCAACAATTTTAGTGTTTTGAAAGGGCAATCTAATGGTAGTGTTTAGTTTTAGTGTTTTAAAAGTTAATTTGCACACTAGCTTTAGTGTATTGTAACTCTAAAGGTTGCCCTTTTCAATTGTAGCATTTTCGAAAAAAAGAGTCTTTCCTAGTGGATTATGGGGCTGTTTTGGCAATTTTGAAAAAGCTATCTAATGGTAGCATTTGGAGTTAGTGTTTTTATCGTTTTGCACCATTAAAAAATTATCCTAAACGCTAACTAGAAATGTTGTTCCCAAACAGGGTGTGTTTTTGAATTTTGACCCTGATTTTACTTCACTTTTCTGTTTAGTTCAGGTGGTTTCCTGAACATGAAGGACCTCGTTTTCTCGTTCAAATAGTTCAGCAGTAGTTTGATGCATCATCAATGTGGGGTTAACTAGAGCACGGCTTGTCATTGACCTGAGGCAAGAATGGTATGCTAGTTGGACATCATTGTTGGCCTGAGTAGCGTTAATGTTTTAGCTAATTGTAAGTTGGACACACCATTATTGGTATCTTGATGATGTTTTATGACTTTAAACTGCTGAAATATGATTGTGACTTAAGTTCTGTAGTCTACGAATGCGATGTATTAGGATCTAACACAGGCTGGTGCTAATATTTCCCTTATCGAATTTTTTTCTTGGTCACGTGTAATTTTAACCCAGAATTTTATATGGGCACACAATGTGATCAATGATCGATTGGGTTATCTGTGACTGGAAACTCGCAGAAGTCTGAGGGGATTGATTTATTTTAATGTCATGTTAACTTGTATCGCACTTGTATTGAATGATGAATGATCATGGGAACTACAATAACAAAGGCTAAGTTCTTTCTATATCGAATTGTTAACTTTCAGTTCCTTCCATTTAACTTCTTTCAGTTTTTTGAATCTTTCTAGTTTAGTCTCTTTTCAATTTGTTCTCATCTTTCACACTATGTTTGGTTCAATGAATTTGAGAGGGAAAAGAAAAGAAAATGAGAGAAAATATTTTTCTTGTTTGGTTAGAGAGGAAAAGAAAAGTGGAAGGAAAAGAAAAAAAGAAGCCAAAATGTATTAAGAAGGAAAACTAAATTCCTCCCATTTTGGTGAGAAATGAGGAAAAATTATTTTTTTTCCTACCAAATTCCTTGAACCAATCATAGTGTCAATTTTTTACACTAAATTGAAAATTATTTGTCTGTGTTAAGAAATAAAAGAAGAATGCTCAAAGAGATTTTGGTAGGGAGATGATATTTCTAATTTGTTCTTTCTAGTATTTTTGAATCTACATTGAGTCTCTATTTTATACTAGTTCTTACGTTTTTTATCTATTTTGATTTTTTGGTCAAACAATACCATTATTTGATTGCAAAATAAATTAATGCTCCGTATAATCTAAATAAATAAATGATATAAAAAATTGATATACCAAAAATATATCTTAAGATGAACCTAATTATATTAAATTTGTATTATAATTAAATATATTTTTCACACAAAGTGTATTACTGTTTGATCAAAACAAGTCAAAACAAAAAAAAAGTTTAAGACTAGTGGGAGTAACAAAGAAGCTTTAGTGTGATCACTTAAACAAATGACCGCAACAAGATAACAACACATTATCCGAGTAGTTTAATACTTTAATACGAATGGATTATGCTATGTGTACCCAAGATTTGTACCTCAATTTGTACCCCGCAGTTTTGCACCAACATTTTGTGTTGGTGTAAAACTAATGTTTGTTAAATGCACCAACATTTGTGTCCGTGTGAATTTTTATTAACGCACCAACACTTGTGTCGGTGTAAACCATCGAAATGTTTGTGCAAACCTGTGGTGTACAAATGGGGTATATTTGTTGGTGTAAGTGTAGCATGGTCCAATACGAATACATAAATACTGTTGATATAGGATGAAAGTGGTTATAAGTTATTTCTAATTAGTGGAAAGGATAAACAATCAGGGGCGGAGGGGAGGGGGCCTGGCGGGGCACGTGCCCCACTCCCAAGTTGGACGCCTCAAGCACTTCTCTTGTTGGGCTTCAGGGCTGGTTCGTGAATTAGGCCCAATTTCACTCCTTTTTGGCATCGAACACTGTTTTGATATGTTGTTGGATTGACCCGTTATGAGAATAATATATGGGTTTAAGTTAAAGCGTTAATATTATTCTCATACGATCATTAATATAGCTATCCTTCGACTTGAAGTCATTACGATCTCTGATAAGCTGAGTTGCATACTTTGAAACCTGATTTATGCCACCTGAAATATTGGTGGATGTATAATTATGTTTTGGGTATGCAATGAAACTTAAGTAGGGATGTGAATGACGTAGATAGAATTTATCTCTTCTTTAATGAAGTATAATATCTAAGGGCCCATTGATTGATGTGGCTTGGGAAGTGCGTGACCATGTCCAAATAAATATGTTATTTCAATCCCACAAGTCAATCAAAGAATTAGTAAATCATCAATTTCACTTTAACTAGGTGACACTGTAACACCCCAACTCGAATAACCCAATTACCTAGATTATTTGAGCCGGAGTAGTTACCGTGATGGTAAATACGCATGATAATTTGAGGAATAATTTAAAACCAATTTAAACTTTAATATAAAATATAAATGATGATTTCAAATATAAAATTCAGAGTAAAGTTGTAACAGTGCGGAAGCTTAAATATAAAACATAATCAAATTGTTTGCATTTTCTGGGAACTCGCCCGAAAAGGTATTTATTTAATTAAAACATCATAAATGTGGTCCACCAGTCCGTACATCTCATCACTCTCATTGACCTCCGGGATGGGCTCCATGATTAGTATTGTTACCTGCGTGTAGCAAGTAAAACAAACTACACGCTCAGCGTCAGCTGAGGAATACGCTAATACAACAATTCCAAATTGAATAGCAAGTAGACATATAATTATCATGATATGACATAATATAGCATGTATGTTCAAGATGATGATGGTGATACGTATTTGATGTCATACATAGTCAATATATTGTACTTGATGATGAATTCATGCTGTATGATTCTAAGTCCAAGGATGACCCTTGAGCTATGATATTCGCCCATTTGGTACGACGAACTCACGCAGCCTTAGTCTCACAAGGGAGACTGGAAAAATAGGGGTGGTACTCGAAAGCCTAAGTACCATGTACGTACACTAAGACCGGTCGGTGATGTCGGACTGCTAACTCCCGCACAATCACGCTATAAGAGACGCAATTACGCATGATCTCTTACGCATGCACATGATGTGATATGCTTCAATATGGATGATGAAATGAATCATATGATATGAAAAATTTGTAAACAATATGAATGGATAAATATACTTTATTTTATTTGGGTGAAATCTGATAAAAATATCATTTAATTAAGCTACGGGGCTCGGAACGGTCGACCGTTTGGCGCGACGGTCGACCTCGACCTTCATTACGTCGGGCTGGCGGAACACCGTGACGGTCGACCGCGGTTGACCGGCGGTCGACCGTTGTTGACTAGAGGTGGACGGCGGTCCTTGGCTGAGCAGGCGGCGGTCGACCGTTGGCCACCGGCGGTCGACCGTTTGTCTGACAGTCTTGCTCCGTTTCGATTTTTAACGCGACGGTTGACCGTTTACGTCGACCGTTCGGGTGTGCGAATCCTATTTTTGATATTTTTGGATATCTAAAATACTTTTTTGAGTTATTTTAACACTTATGATTAACATATCTATGTATTTGAAGTATTCTTAACACTTATATTTTCATTTAAAGTAAAGTATCAAGAAAAACATATTTTTACTTTATGAGTTCAATGAGTTTGATCTTAAAGCATAAATGACTTATAATATGGCAATCAATCCTAACGATATATCTAGATTGATATTCAACCAAGGATTGTGTTACTAGGGTGCAATGTACTCGCCTTGATATCGTAGATGATGGAAGTGATAGAAAGATAATAATATACACCTCAATGAACGTTCAATGTACGGTCACCCCTATCAACTTCGAGCTTCCGACGTTCAATCTTCTTGGGAATAACCTCTGGAAGTTCCTAATAGCCACGAGAGAGTTGACGGTAAGTATTTGGAAAGAAACGATGTGAAAGTGATGAAGAAACATGGCCAACCCGAGGAGCTCGCCGCCACTGGAGCTGTCCCGGTATTTTGGCTATATCTCCTTCGTTACTTAATGAAATCACGAACCGTTTATTGGGTTGGATTCGTAACATTCGGGGCTACGATTTTGGTATAATAAACATTTTGAGAAAATGAACGGAAAAATTCAGAATTGACTCACAAGTGGACTGATTGTTTTATGCTCAGAATTTTGGAAAGCCTTGGTACTTCTTCTTGATCCTTCCTCTTCCTTTGGCACAAGAATGGAGTTTGAGTCTCCCTATTCTTTCCTTGCAGAGACAGCCGACAGAGAGAGAGAGAGAGTGAAGAGAGATTGATTGTGTTGTGAAGGCAAACTTTGACAAAATGGAGAAGTATTTGGAGTATTATATTGAGAAGTTTTGGAATTATAGTGTAGTGGAGGTGTGAGTGGATTTGGTGGCTTGATTGAGGATTTGAGGGATTGGGCTGCATGATTGGAGACTTTTGGGGAATTAAAATTATTCTCCTACTCCGTAATTGATAAACTGACTAGAACGGTACGCGCTTTTTTCGCCCAAAATGTTCCGATTGGAAAACGGATCACATATTTGGAATCAGACTGTCAAAACTAAAATTTTGATATAATTAAAATATTTTTCTAAAAACTTTTATTTTTCAGTGTTCGGGTCTATCTCAGTCATTAATTAATATTTAATTTAATTAATTCTTTTAGGCCAAATTTCGGGGCGTTACAATTCTCTCCCCCTTAAAATAATTTCGTCCTCGAAATTACTTGATTACTGGTTGCTGAAAAGTTGTGGATATTGAGATCGCATAGACTCCTCAGTTTCCCAGGTTGCTTCTTCGACATAGTGACTCCTCCAAAGCACCTTAACTAAGGGTACAGTCTTGTTCCTCAATTCTCGAACTTCTCGTGCAAGAATCTCTACAGGTTCCTCTTCATAAGACAGATTCTCGTCCAGAGTGACAGTCTCGGTTGGAATAACGTGAGATGGATCTGATCTGTATCTCCTCAACATCGATACATGGAAAAGATCGTAAATCTTGTTTAGTTCTGGAGGTAATTCCAACCTGTAGGCTACAGGTCCCACACGTTCTGTAACTTTGTATGGACCTATAAACCTCGGACTGAGTTTCCCCTTTTTGCCAAAACGTAAAACCTTCTTCCAAGGAGAAACTTTCAAGAATACTCTGTCACCAACAGCATATTCGATATCGCATCGCTTGAGGTCTGCATAAGATTTCTGTCTGTCTGCTGCTATCTGAAGTCGTCCTCTGATCAACTGAACTTTCTCCTCCGTTTCGCGCACGAGTTCTGGACCCTCGAGTTTTCTCTCACTCAGCTCAGTCCAACAAACTGGTGTTCGACACTTTCTTCCGTATAGTGATTCATACGGAGCCATTTCAATACTTGCGTGATAACTATTGTTATAGGCAAATTCCATCAGAGGAAGATATTTTTTCCAATTGTTTCCAAAATCAATGACGCATGCTCGCATCATATCTTCAAGAACTTGAATAGTCCTCACAGACTGTCCGTCAGTCTGAGGATGGAAAGTCGTACTGAAATGTAATTTAGAACCAAGAGCTTTCTGTAAGCTCTTCCAAAATTGGGAAGTAAATTGAGGATCCCGGTCGGAAATGATGGACGATGGTACTCCGTGAAGTCTGACAATCTCGTAAATGTACAGCTCAGCCAGACGCTGTAGTGTAAAGTCCCGCCGAATTGGTAAGAAATGCACCGATTTCGTCAAACGATCAACAATAACCCAAACTGTATCATTCTTCCTTGGAGATAATGGTAATCCGATTACGAAATCCATCATAATGCGGTCCCATTTCCACTCAGGAATAGTGATCTGCTGCAAAAGTCCAGTAGGTACCTGATGTTCGGCTTTGACTTGTTGACAAGTCATGCACCTCGATGTGAATTCGGTAATCTCCCTTTTCATAGCTGACCACCAGTAGTGTCTCTTCAGATCCTGGAACATTTTGTTACTTCCGGGATGCATGGTATACACGATTCCGTGAGCTTCACGCAATAAGCGATCTCTCACATCACCTGATGGTACTACCAAACGATCTCGATACTATAGTGTACCATTATCTCGAACAGAGAAGTCTTGTTTCTCTCCCTTAGAAACAAGCTCACGTGTCTCAAGACAAAAGGTATCCTGATGTTGTGCTGAAATGATATCCTGATCCAACGTAGGCCGTATGCGGAGTTCAGCAAGAGTCTTCCGACTAAGAGCATCGGCTACCACATTCGCTTTACCGGGATGGTAAGCGATGTGACAGTCATAGTCCTTAATCAACTCTAGCCACCTTCTCTGTCGAAGGTTTAACTCCTTCTCGCTCATCAGATACTGTAGACTCTTGTGGTTAGTGAAGATGCGAGTCGTCTCGCCGTATAAGTAATGTCTCCAGATCTTCAATGCAAGAACAACCGCTGCTAACTCCAAATCATGAGTCGGATAATTACACTCATGAGGTTTCAGCTGTCGTGATGCATAAGCTATGGCCTTGCCTTCTTGCATCAGTACACACCCAAGTCCCTGATGTGATGCGTCACTGAAAACTGTGTATTCAATACCAGGGGTCGGTTGAACTAACACAAGTGCCTGAGTCAAACATTCTTTCAACTATTCGAAGCTTTTCTGACAAGCTTCTGTCCAAACGAACTTGACATCCTTCTTCATTAGTTTATGAAGTCGTGTAGCGATTCGAGAGAAATCCTTCACAAAGCGACGATAATAACCAGCGAGTCCAAGGAAACTCCGTACCTCGCGTGTATTGCGTGGAGTTTTCCATTCAGTGATCGCTGAAATTTTGCATGGGTCAACTTTGACTCCTTCTGCGGAAATCACGTGACCGAGAAAAGTGACCTCATTCAGCCAAAATTCACATTTAGAAAGTTTGGCATAGATCTTATGCTCTCTCAAAATACTCAGCACGATGCGCAAATGTTCAGCATGATCCTTTGGTGTTTTGGAATAGACCAAAATATCGTCGATGAAAACCACGACAAATTGATCCAGATACTGTCTGAATACGCTATTCATGAGATCCATGAATACAGCTGGTGCATTCGTTAAGCCAAAGGGCATAACGGTAAACTCATAATGTGCGTAACGTGTACGAAACACTGTTTTTGGAATGTCTTCCGGTTTCACAGGAATCTGATGGTAACCTGATCTGAGATCGATCTTTGAGAAAACCGTTGCACCTCGTAATTGATCAAATAGATCGTCAATACGGGGTAATGGATAACGGTTCTTGATCGTCACTTTATTCAGCTGACAATAATTAATGCATAATCTCATCGATCCATCTTTCTTGCGGACGAAAAGGACAGGTGCTCCCCACGGGGAAACACTAGCACGGATGAAACCTTTATCTAACAACTCCTGCAATTGAGCTTTTAATTCCTTCATTTCTGTAGGGCCATTTGATAAGGTGAAGCTGAGATAGGTCCTGTACTAGGTATAAGATCAATGGAAAATTCTACTTCCCTTGGAGGAGGTAGACCTGGAAGTTCATCAGGAAATACATCAAGAAAGTCACAAACCACAGATATGTCCTTATGGTTATTAGGTGTTTCCTTCTGCATATCCTTAACAGTGCACAAGAATGCTTCGCATTTCCTGCGAATGACCCGTTTTGCTTGCATAAAAGAGATGAATTCTGGAGCTTTCGGTAGAAGTTCTCCCCGAATGGTCACTTCGTTACCGTCGTCTGTACGAAGTTTTACCACTCGTTCCTTGCACTCGACAATAGCCTGGTGTTTTGTCAACCAGTCCATGCCAAGTATAACGTCAAACTCCTTGTGAGGGAGTTCAATGAGATCGGCTAAGAATATCTTTCCTTGAGCCATCAACGGACATTGATAATAAACATGTTGGAGACGTAGACTGTGTCCTTGTGGGTTCGACACAACTACCGGATGCTCAAGAGTTTCCTTAGTGACGCCAGATGTAACAGGCATAGGTACACATATGTATGATAAGGTAGATCCAGAGTCAATTAATGCAGATACAGTGATATCAAATAACGTGAACATACCCATTATAACATCATTAGCTTGTGGATCTGTACGCCCTTGCATGGCATACGTACGAGCGGGTGCTCGTCCTTGCTACTGACTGGATGTTGGCTTCTTCGGTTGGTTGGACGCGGCCGTAGAACTGTTAGAATAAGTGACCAACGCTAGAGGGGGGTGAATAGCGTTTGATCGTAGAAATCGCAGGAATAAAAAATTAAGATTGTGAAAAGTAAAGAGCGTAGAAAGCGTAAAGGGAGCACACCAAGATTTATACTGGTTCACCACAACGTGTGGCTAATCCAGTCTCCCGAGAGACTCTCTCGAGCTACACTACTTCTGTTAAGCTTACGGGTGCTTAACAAACCGTTACAACCTGAGAACTCGAGTCCCACGAGCCTCAACAACACTTGCTCGGAGATACCGCACTCCAAGACTTCAACCCGAAGGAAAATACCTTTCCTTCGTACAACCAAGGGAAACAAGCTTCCCTTAACGTGTATACAACACTAAGACACTCAAGAACAAGGCTCTCTTTTAGAGTAGATGTTGAGTAAACTATATACACTCAAGAACAACTCAAACTTCACACAATTTGGCTCTAGAAAGCTATGGAAAATGATGTTATTTGAATGCAATGAAAGTATGAATATTGTGAAGTGAATTTAGTGTCTAAAGCAGACCCAAACACCCCTTTTTATAGTGCCAAAATAGGCTCCAACGGA